>VKOC01018817.1:0-73607 GCA_009364415.1 Spea multiplicata | reverse complement strand
CAGTTATGCACATCTGCCCCCGGGCTTGCCACTCTGCCCCCAGAAATGCTTTACACCCCCCTATTTGCCACTCTGCCCCATGATCCGCCTTTTAATCCTCGCAGAGGGACATATAGGGGGTTAAAAGGCATATCATGGGGCACAGTGGCAAATAGGGGGTTACAAGGCATTTCTGGATATATATATATATATATATAACTGCTAACAGCAATCACACTCCTATCAAGCCAAGGCAGCCAGTACATGCTGGAACCTGGTGATTACAGCCTCCCTATGCCATGCTACCTCCACCACCCTTACACATCCATGCTATCATACACACACTCATTCACAAACATTTAAATACTCATTCATTCCATTAATCACACATGCTTGCCCACAAACCCTCCCCCACCCTACTCCAGTGCTGGACCAGCGAACATTTTGGGAGGAGTCTAATGAGATGCTCTAGTGAATGCTTCACTATTTAATAAAAAAGAGAGTATGTTAAAGAGTAACATCAAAACCAATTTTAGCTGTTGTTACGTAAAAAGGGACAATTCGGAGATCAGAAGAGTGTGAGCTCTGTGGTACCAGCTCTGGGAAGTTTCCAGGTATGGCTATAGGGCAGTGATGGCAAATGTTCTTGGGCTTAAGTGCCCAATTTTCTCCATGAAACCAAGTTGCAGACCTCAAAGTGGTTTTCGCTTACCCGCTCAGCGCCCCTCTCTCTCTCCTCTGCGGCGAGTCTCCCTGTTAGGTCTCGGTGCCGGCTTGTAATGCTGAGCGCCGGAAGTGACGTCAATTTCCAGCGCTCAACATTACAAGCTGGCACCGTGGCAGAGCAGGGAGACTCGCCGCAGGACTGTTTAAAGGTAAGGACCGGGGGGGGGTTTAGATAATGGCGTCGGCGAAGTTTTCAACTTTGGCCCAGCTGCTATAGAGTATATAAGCTTATTGCTTAAAGCAACAAAACTCTCCACTGTGTGGAGGTTCCTTTTAGCTTACAATTTATACACTATGAACACATAAGGACCTTTCACTACTAATCATTTAATAAATACATATCAGAAATCGATTATAATATATAAAATATGCTGGTGTATTAATATATTGTAGGAATTTTGTAGGAATAAGTGTTCACGTATTTTGCTAATAATAGGAAAACATTATCTTAGTGGACTGTAGAGGTTACGCTTTTCTTTCCAAATACTGTCTTTGTCCAAAAAACATCTTCAGTCCGTTTATTACTGGCATATTCTGCACTCACAGCTGGGAGAAGAATTGCAATTAGATTTTAACAGTAGAAAAAATGCAATCTAATTTGATCAGCTTGGCTGCGGATAAACGAAATCTGATTAAAGGGAAACCTGAGTGAGGATAACTTTTCCTCGAAATGAATGAATATTCTGATATATATATATATATATATATATATATATATATACACATATACACATGCTTGTATTTCAGCTCATAAATCACCTTTAATATATAATATGACAATTTAATTCTGTATTCATTTTATGCAACCAGACCAGGTATAGGTTTCTGTTTTTTTATGCCTCCTCAGCCCTTTGGTTGCAGTAATAGCTTAAAAGAAAATCTATTGAGGGATGATTTAAAATAAGCAAGTTTTCCAAATCCATTAAAATAATGTGCTTAGGTCTGTAAATGTTGAACAGCATATTTTTTTCTTCTGAGAATATCTGATATAAGTTGAAGCAGAATCTCCTTTAAGTGACCTGCAAAAATGAAGCAGACACCAAATTCAACCTAACAAAGATGTATATGAAAGAAATGTAATGCTGACCACTGCCAAACACTGAATTTGGAATATTTAAGGCAGAGGATACTAAGATGGTCAATAGGCAGTTGACCTCTAGCAGCACTACCAAACTATCAGCGCTGGACTGGCTTACTAGGATATCTCCCTGTAGGCCACCACACCTACGGCCTCAAGGCAGCACCAAGGCGAATTAGAGGTGTGGCGCAACAAGGCAACCCAACATTAAGGTAACATAAGGCTTGTCACTTCAGACCTCTGCTTTGGTGCGCCCTGGCACTCAATCGTCTGCCAGGGAGCACCAAAGCAGAGATCTTGCAATTCCACTACAGTATGAAAAGATAGAGATAAAGAGGAGAAAGGTAAAACATGGGGAAAAGGGGGGCTAGATGATGGGGAGAAATGTTTTTTTATCCCCTTAAGGACCAGGCTGTTTTTTTACTTTTTGCACCCTTTGGGACCGAGGCTGTTTTAACACTTTTGCGGTGCTCATGTTTAGATGCAATTTTCTCCTCACCCTGTTACTGTACCCACGCAAATTATAATTCTTTTTTTATAAAGACAAGAAGGGCTTTCTTCAGTTTTGATCATATTATCTAATTTTCTATAAAAAATAATAAAATATGATGAAAATTGAAGAAAAAACACTTTTTCTCACTTTTATTTGAAAAATCTTTTACTTATCCAAAAAAGCTAATGAACAAAACGGCTAAAGAGATTCTACTATTTGTCCTGAGTTTAGAAATCCCCAATGTTTTTATGTTTGTTTCTTTTGTTGCTTTTTTCTGCAAGCTATTGGGCAGTAAGTACAATTTGCTATTTCAAATCCAATTTTTTTCCAAATCTGGTCATTCTTCCCCATGTGCTATTTCGGCTATCTTGAAAGCGGGCCAATGCAATTTACCCCATCAAACCATATATTTTTGACACCTCAAGGTATTCCAAATGCTGGTATTGTAACCCCTTCCATGTATTTTCAGATCACTTTGTTTAATGAAATGACGTGCCAGGCACGTCATTGGTCGTTACTTGACTGTTTTTGTGTGACGTGCCTGGTGCGCAGGTGTGTTTAAGGACAGTGTATATGTGTGTGTGTGTATATGGGAAGGCCTGTGTAATGCTGCACAGGAACCCAGTGGAGTCACGTGAATGCACTTCGCATCACATGACTCTGCTCAGTTCCTGTTCCTGTGCAGCCGCGTCGAGCAAGGCAGAGGGGAAACAGCGGCCCCCACGGAAGGCGGCAGCAGAAGATCTGCAGTTCAGGTAAGGTTGAGGCGTGAATAAATGTATGTATGTATGTTTGCATGTATGTATGTTAGCATGGATCCGTGTAGAGGGCACAGGGAGGGGGAACAAGGAGGCTGAAAGTGATGTGCATGTACTGTCTGCGTGAGCATGATAGGAGTGCTTTTGCTAACAGTTGCTAGCAGCCAACATCAATCACACTCATATCATGCCCAGGCAGCCAGTACAATAACTTGATTTTGGCCCCCAAAAATAGGGGTGTGTCTTATACAAGGGAACGTCTTATACTAGATATACTTGTCCTATACTAGATATACTAGTTTATATACTAGTTTATCTCTATGTTTGAATGTGATTTCTGTGTTTTTTAGGTTAACTTGAAAATAATTAATGTCATAGTTAAAAATGGGCCAGGAAGTCCTCACACATGTGCCGTATACACAATAATGGCAGTATGGCACCATTAAATACAGGGCTGGTACTCAGTTATTTTCCAAGGCTGGTTTTTATTTCCAGTTGGTCCTGCAAACTTTAGGTCTCTCTCCCCAATAAAGCAGGATTTTTAAGTATCATTCTAATATACAGATAGCAAACAATGTTGGGGTTTATTCACTAAAGTGGAAGTTGGTAGGTGTGGTTGGTGGAGTGTTGCACTTCCCTCAGACTGAGTTCACTTTATATTATAAGGGTCAACCCCCGCTGAGCTTCTATTCCAAAATAGCTTGGATTGGATTGTACTGCCCAAAGATTACATTTCTAGAAATGGATTAAGGCAAGCAGGCTTGCCTCACAACTCAAAAATGTTAACTTATAATCAATGGTGAACATATCTCATGGACACTCTTTATAGTGAAAAAAACATAATCGATAGTTTAATGTGTGTGAGTGATTTTTATTACCCATTAATTTACCAAACATGTACATGACATGTTGAGGATATCTAGATTGTATGCTTTGATCATGTTTTATGGCTTCATATAAGGAATGTCTAATTTCACTTTGTTGACAATTAAATGACATATGTAGTGTAAATGTCATTAAACTATAATAAAATACTTAAAGAGATGCATAGAGATAAAAGACCACAGTGTTTGCTGAATGACAATTTACTTTAATTGTAGTGCATTCAAATGTGTTAAGACACTGGTCAAACCTGTATTGCTATCTAAATCTGTAACCAAAGTCCCTTCATGAACTTTATAAAAAAAATAGAATTTGATGAAACATAAGAACCATTCTGCCCATTTAGACTGCTTATTTTTCCTGATGTAAAGACCCAGACAACTATAGTAAGTTGTTGGTCTTGCCTTAAATTCAGAAACGTTTATACCTATCCAATGCATGTTTAAATGCCTTTGTATTAGCCGCTATCAATTTCAGTAGGAGGCTGTTCCATTTATCTACTATGCACTTGGTAAAGTAAAACTTTCTTGCACAATAAATAATAAACTCCACTCCTGTACTTCGTTAGAACCTTTTTATGAATGCCCATGTAGTTAAACTATCCCGTTAATGCGAATCCCTAGGCAGAAATGACACAGCTGATTTCTCACTACCACAACACAATACATTTGACTAGAAATTCATGAAGACAGAGAGCCTGCCCTTTGTTAATGGTAATTACTGGTCTCATCAGAAGGCTCACTAGCCCAGGCTCCCTAACCTGAATCATGCACTCTGTATATGTTAATGTAATTCGGACTTTTATTAAAGCACACTTATTAAGCTATTCTCTAGAGACTTCTGCACTATAATAAATAACTTTTTATAACATATTAAATGTAATATTATTATTATACTAAATATTATATTTTATATTTAACGACCATCCCATGCACCATAAAGTAGCCCTTATGTTAATGATTAATTTCAGTGCTGCCCTTGACTAGTCTGAAAGAGATGCATAAGAAAAGTAAATGATTGGCCCTGTATTCAGGTCGGAAAAGATACCCCTCACAGGGCAGTAGCCGGAAGAGTATTACTCACATGAATATGAAGCCACATACAATTTAAAGTCACAATATATATATATATATATATATATATATATATATATACTTAAAAAGGTCACTTATAACAATCCAAACTAAGATAACGTAATATGCTCAGAGGATTCTGTGATTAAAAGTAAGAGTTTTGTTTGATTAGATGCCAGAGAAATCTTCAAAGTTTGTGAAATCTTGAAATCTTCTATAGAGAACAGTAAATTGATGCTTTTCATTACAAGCTGTATTGATGTTATAGTATTGGCACATTCTGTTCAGCTTTCTTAAAAGGCAGGTTCACATGGCAGAAAGTACATATAAAGACAGATTGACATCATCATCATAATATATTATGATCAAAAGGAGTAAAAGCTCTCATTTGTCAAATTTGCATCTTTTAATAGATAAATACAACTAGTCGCAGCCATATTTCCAATTACTATGAAACCCTACCAGAACCCAGTCATCTTTTCTGTAACATCTGCCATACAACATATAAAACACTTATGTAAAATATACAGTTATTATATATTATATTAGAGGTTCTACAGTGAAGGCTAATTGTTAGGCGGTAGCAAACAGATAGGTATAGTAGGGATACCTTCCTCTGATGAAGGCACTTGTGAACATATACTATATGCAGTAATAAAAACAAGCTCTTTTAGGAAGAGCATTGATAACAAGGAAGATGTCTAAGAACATTGACTTAAGAGCGAGTTATGTAAACTGACAGTAGTTCTAGTTTAGGTGATGTAGGAAAGTCCATAAAAGAAAAGTTTTTTGACAGAGACGATTACCCGAGCCATGGCTTGATCTGCATACAGTTTTAATTTTGGGGTGTCTCATTCACGTTGAGGGTTAAGAGGGAAATATAGTGTAGTCTGTTGTTTTACGAGATACTATGGAATTGGAGAAAGGCCAGGTTCATGCCACTTTAGACTTTTTTGGCGGCTGAAAATAGATAAATTATAGATACGTACAGGTCACCAGAGGATACATAAGACAAGAGCAGGGGAATATGTGTGAAGGATCAGATTTTCCGCTAGTTGGTATGGCAGAAGAAAAAGTGACGTTGAAGAAAAGTAAAGCTGAGATGTGAGGCTAGATCTGAAGCAATATATCTAGCATTTTTCAGCAAAATGAGAGATAGTGGAAAGAAGTGATTGTGTTCTTTGAAGGGTCATCATTTATCATGAAAGAGTGATGAAGCTGGAGTCAATGACTAAGTGAAAAGAGTTTAGGAGACAGAGATGAGGAAAGGGTGAGGCAAAAACATAGTACAAATACATCGATAGAATTTTGTCACAATATTATCATTGCAATTTGAAAAATATAACATTGTAATTTGCATTTGCAATTTGTAAGATGCATTGATGATCGCAACACATCTTATCTAAATCTTTGTCTGCAGTGCGTGGTAATAATATGGACCAAAAATGAGTGTTGGCCTACTCTCATATATAACAAACTCAGCATCGTAGGGATTATAGTTCAAAATTATTCGTGTGTGGCTGCTATTCAGCCTTGGTTTTTATGGCACTCTTGTCATAAAATTCCAACTAAAAGTACTGTAGCATTGACTCCAAAATGTAATGCTTTTACATTTTTAATATTATCTACCTAAGAATTGATGTCAATTTTAAACACAATAAATAATAAATGTTTTTTTAAATGTGTGCAATTTAAAAATTAATCATTTTTAAGTAAAAGCACATTTAAATAATGAAGTGATTTAAAATTTAAACGTATCTGAATAATGAATCACTTTTAATGTTTCTTCTCCTCTAACTACTTTCAGTATTAATGTATTTCTGTTAAGACAGAATGGATGTTGTGGTCTAACACTGCACTTCATATAGGCAAGAAAAGGTAGTCCATTCCTCCTTTCAGGGCTTCCATTACCGAAGAAAAACTTACAAGACAATCACATTTAATTACGGGTAAAGCACTGAAATTGAGTAGTGGAAGAAAGCCATGATATTCTTAATGTACGTAAAGCGGCACTTAATGTGTCAGTCACTATGCAAATAAATTATTGTATATTTACAAGGTGCAGCTCCTTATAACGTATTTTATTCTAAATGATACATTTTCCTATTATTTCTAAAAAAAGTGTAGTTATCTACCAAATGTCAATGAATCAGCTCAATGTACACCAGCATACACCTATGTACACATGGTAAATAATATAATATAGTATAGTAGGTTGAAAAAAAAGACTTCAGTGCATCAAGTTTAACCTTTTACACATACCTACTTCTAAAGTTGATCCAAAAGAAGGCAAGAAAATACCCTACTTGGGGCAATTACCAACTATCCCACAGCACAGAATAAAATTCCTTCTTGATTCCACAGCAGCAATCAGATTACTCCCTGGATCAATTTTTAGCAGTTGTAGCCCTTTATGTTTTGCTTATCCAGAAAAGCATCCGGACCTTTCTTAAAAATATCCACAGAGTTAAATAATACAACATCCTGAGGCAGAGAGCTCCATATTCCGTATATTCCATATATTATTACATGTGACGTCGCATAGTACTGTGAGGGATATCATTAATTAAAGGTTATTGTTTTGCATAATACATTCTTATTCTTTTGTTTTATGGAATTTGCAGTGGAATTAAAAAAAAAACTAGGTCCAAATACTTTTTTTTATGTTACAAGCATCATTGAATGACTGGATATGATATGACTCAAGTAATTACAATCTGTTAAAATCATTCCACAACTGAAGTAGATATGAGGTGTTATGTTAAATTAACAGTCAAGAAGGAAATCTGTCGCTCCTTGGAGATCAGAATGATCTCGGTTGAGTCAGAAATTTTACTTTGTTCTAAAACAGTGAATTATTTAGGCTTAATAACAACATGACATAAGTGGTATGTGTGTGTTTGCACATGCAAACATAATTTAATATATATATATAAATTATATATATATATATATAATATATATAAAGATATGTCCAGTGTTGACCCTGTCTGCATAATGTTTAAATAACATTTAAAATGTTTATCATTAATTGTTCTCAGACATGCCCATGCTGTAAGTGTTTTTCTCTATATGTATATTTATCAGTATTTCCCTTCATTTTATCCTTTTCAGATTTATTTTAATAATCATGTCATATAATTGTGATGAAGTACCATATGGAAGAAAATACTGTGTTGAGCAGATTATCACTCTGGATGAAGTAACAAAATATTACAGCATTTTGGCCTATTGGGTTATATATATATAACCGCGTGATTAATTAATACTGACATTAATGTCTGATTTTATATATTTGCTGTTTTAAATATCTGCAAGTGTTCTAGTGCTGTAAATATGCAATCTTTATTTCTAAGCCTTTTTTAATACCTCTTATCAGTATTCACCATATTATACTTGAGCCTATACTACAATAGTTTAATCAAATCAAATTATATGTTGATTGAACTAACATGTAGGACATGACTGCTACCGGCGTGCGTCCATTCTTTACTTATTGCCAGTTATTATAACAGAATATCAAATAGTGAGCAAGAAATGCCCTTTCTTACCACTCCACAGTTTATAAGCAGGTCTAACATGTGGTCCTCACCCAACTATGAACATAAGCACTTGGGTGCAAAGTAGCAGACTCTACCACAACACCGATCAATGAAATACAACATTTCTTACATAGATACTTTACCATTAATTACAGACTCTGGAGAGTTTTAGACCGCTCTGCAGTGTTTTTTTTCCACATGAGACTCTGCTTATGCTCCAGTATTACCCTATACCTGACCAATAATATCACTCTTGTACCTTATCTTATAGACAGTGGGGTGGTTTTCATGGATGAGAGCAGAGAACTTTGCTCTATCATGCTCCATCTAGACGTGAGGAGCACATCACAACTCTCTCTCCGGTGCACTAACAACCACTGCCAACCACTGCCAACCACTGCTGTGTGAATGTTTACACAATGTGTTCAATCTGTTAATGAAAATGCATAATCGTGTATTATTAGTTGAAGCAGTCTATCATGTCTGTCTATTGTTGTGATAAATTACAATATATGTAGAAATCCCGGTAATGCAAAAGGGTTTTCAGATTTTTTTCCAGCAACTCTATACTGTGAATATTACTTACAATTATGAATTGTTATTTCATTAATCAGTCACAATGATGCAGAAGATTATATATATATATATATATATATATATATATATATATAGTACTGAGATCCTTAAGGAAAACTGTATTTCTGCACATTAAGCAACACCACAATTGTTTGTCACTAATACTAAATCAAGCTGTTCTGCTTTGCGACGTAAATCACAATCTAATTTACTTGTCATTATGTTATGACTTTTCTGCATTTTAATTAGAGCTATAAATTATAGCATAACTACCCTTGCTAGCAATCCTTACACCACACCATTTTTTAACAAAGGTGGAGAACCTCAACATATTACAATAACAAGGAGTTTTAATGCTTCGTTATATTAACAGGGGTTCTTCTGCTTTGTGGTTGAAGGTGGAACAGGAATTTACTGAGGCCTTTTATACATCTTTATGACCTATATTGCTATTTAGAAGAATAATGTATTTTAGCTCCGCAATTGAATAAATGATTTGTCTGTATGTTCTACTTTTTCTATACTTATTTTTGTAAGATTTACGGTTGCAGAACACTGATACGCTCATACAGAGCAAACCTTCTGAGAGCCTAATTAAGAATCACATCAGGGAAGGAATTAGGGAGAACTGGGGGGTATACACATGTATAGTCAGATTTTCATTATAAAATAGTTTTCTAAATAGGCTTCTGAAAATTGACACTTTGATCACATGATTTTGACCAATAACAAATGTTTCTTTTTTTTTAACTGAAATTCACTAAGCAATCTGATTATTTAATCCTTATAACCTTGTTTTTTAATCACAAATGTAAAGAAAAACTCAATTATATATTACAATTTCTTTAAAAAAAAAAACCCAGCCTCTTTCACCAAATTAAACAGTTTCCGTTATGCTAAGTAGAATCATTCATGTGAATAGTGAATGACCAATAATACATTATTATTATAACTATACTGCTATTCTTCTATAGTGAAAGAAAAACAATAGTCAAATGCTATTGCTTCTTTATGTAAAATAACAAGTTAAGACTGAATGATGATGTCTAAAAATAAACATAATATAAAATAAGTCTCTCTGGTAACGTCAAAACCAGTGAAGAGAGACCAATGAGATCTCTTGAACAGAAGTTTTAATGAACCTTCTTCTTTCCACATTCAGTACAAGTATCATTTATTTTTAAAGCAATTGGTCACAGCTTTCTGTTGAAATAATAGCCCCTTGACTGATTCTGCCAAAGTACAGAACAATAAGAAAAAATATCCCAAAGCAGTGAGACAAACTTTGTAGTCGGCTAACAACTGTGACTTAAGATATAAGCAGACTGATACGATTTTACAAAATTTATTTGAAATAAACAATACTATTGGAATCAGTAACAATTAGACTTGTGCATTGGCAGTCATATGAATTGCAGATTTACAGAATTTTGGTAAATTCTGTGATTTGTATGAAAACAATCGCCAGGCCCCCAACAATCAGGCAAAAACCTCAGAATCTTCATCCAAAAAATGGGCCCACATCCACTCACATTCTTACTTACACTCTCATTCTTGTTCACTCTCTCACTCCCTGTTTCCCTACCTTCTCTGCCAACAATGTCTGCTTTTGCCTATCACTTGCACTGCTGCATCATCTGTTTCTTCTTCGCATCCTGTGACGTCCTCTATCGGGGAAAAGATGTCACCGGGCGCACTGCAATATTGCCCCAAGTTCAAGTTGGGGCAAAATGATGGTGCTTTCAGTGACATCCTCTCTCCTGATCGGAGGATTGGGGGCGCCACCACAAGCTCCGCAATTTGGGTAAAAGTTTCAGCTGAGTTATGTTCGCGGAGATACAGACAAAGATTGAACATAGCAGATTGAACATGTTGGACATTACTAAACAAGCTTGCATGGAATAATAAAATGTCAATTATCAATTATATTTATTTATCATGATTTAAGGTTGACAATCTGTAAGACATTTGTCATGCTTAAAAATAAATGCGCACATTTAAAGAAAGGATGGTAATAAAATGAAAGAAGTAGATTTTTACATGATATAAGGAATTGCTATCTTATGAAAAAGTCCTTGACTTTGATTGTGGGGAAAAAAACATCCATGTCTTCCAAAAATAAGAATGATTGGTCTATTCTAAAATACATACAAACAGTAATTGACTATTATACTGTGCCTTTTTAAAAAAAGAAATGTGAATCAACACTTAGTTACTAAATGTAGCTACTGGTTCATTTATTTGCAATAAATAATTTTGCTTCAAATATGCAATGATTCCATATCTAATATAGAATTCTATTTGCAGTTATATTCTGTTATTTCTGGAGTTTACTACTATAGCATTGCTTCAGTAATTTAACGGTGTGGGTATCTACATTTTAATGCACTATTAATCTATACCATGCTAAATTGCTGTTTGTAGCCAGTGGTCATATATATCAGAATATGACTGATTCTGTACAAACATCAAGTATTACATATATAGCTAATCTAAATAGCCATATAGTATAAAACACTGGTGTGTATTTGTATGTATATCTTCATTCTTCCCTTTATTTACAGCATAATAAAGGGAAGACGGTGGGCTCAAGACAGTGGGCTTGATTCAATGATCAATCTAAAATGCAGTCTTATAGGGAAATATTTTTACACTAAAACTATACTCACTAATAAGTAATTCAACTTCCAAGGCTAATGGTTACATGACATTAACGGCTCAAACTCAAGTATATGTTTAGTGGATGTAAGACTGAATCTCCTCTGTCTAGGCAGAACAAAGCAATTCCCTTCACAACCAATAGAGATTAAAGTAATTGAACAATCAGTATACATTTAACTATTTTTTTATTATTATTATCTTTTTTTAAGTGCTGATTAGCAAGGGGCATAAAAGTCACCAGCACTCTTCTGATCTCATAGCTGAAGAGTTCCAAACTTCCCCTAGCATTAATATCAGCACAACAACTGTGCAGCAGGAGCTTCGTGGAATGGTTTTCATGGCCAAGCAGGTACATACAAGCCTTACATAACCAAGTACAATGCCAAGCGTACAATGCCAAGCGTTGTATTGAGTGGTGTAAGGCACACTGCCACTGGACGCTGGAGCAATGGAAATGTGTTCTGGGAAGTGACGAATCACACTTCTCTGTATGGCAGTCTGATAGACGAGTCTGGGTTCGTCAGATGCCAGGAGAACGTTACCTGTCTCCACTGTGGCAACTGTAAAGTTTAATGGAGGAGGGATAATGGTATGGGGCTGTTTTCAGGTGTTGGGCTAGCCCCCTTACTTCCAGTGAAGGGAAATCTTAAGTATTCAACCTACCAAGACATTTGGACAATGCTATGCTTCCAACTTTGTAGGAACAGTTTGGGGAAGACTTGACCTTCTGAGGAGCAACACTGGGATACAACAATCATGCAGTTATACTAGTACACCATTTCCTGCATCAGGGATAGTCTGTGGGGAGTCTATTTATTAGAAGGTTTGTCTAATTAAAGAGCAATGGTTTTGAGATGATAAAGTTTTAACACCCCATTCCATTAATAGTTAAGGTATTGGTTCTACCATGTATGGGGAACATATGAATATTCATAGTCCTATTGAACCATTCATATGATACCCTCTAACAGTTACATCACATGATTAGAAACACATGTTCCTAGCAGTCGTGAGTATTGACTCACATGAGGAAAATATTATTTTACCTCTGTATACGCCATTGTTAAGATCCTAACTGGAATATTCAGCACAAGCATTGGGACCCATTATTAAAAAGGATATTATAGTGCTTGGAAAAAAGGATACAACGTTAATAAGAGGAGTAGTTGAATTTGTTTTACACAAGAGAAAAGGTGTCTTAGAGGGGGAATAATAACATTCTACATATACATTCAGGGGCAATACCAGCCATTCTCTGATGACCTGTTCATTAATGTATGTTCATTACTATACAAAGAGTTTATCTGTTTGGTTTTAAAGTAAGGAATTTTCACTTAAAACAGTAAAAAGGGTTCTTTACAGTAAGGCCATTAAAATGTGGAATTCATTGACCCCAGAGGTTACAAAAAAGAATATACAGGGATATGATTGGTTATATGCACATGATTAGTTATAGCTTGTTGATCCAATGAGAAATCAGATTGACATCCCCATTTTGAGACACAAATGAAAATCACTTCAATGTTGTTTTTTACCTTCTTCTAGATCAACAGCAATGTTGAACTCAATGGACTTGTGCCTTATTTCCCAAACCAAACTGCTGTGTTACTATGTAACCATACTATGCCCTCCTTGATGAGGTTGCCCTTGGCTACGGTGTGCCCCTCATGCTTTCCATGAGCCATGGCCTTGTTTGTGGAGGAACTGAATACAATGTTTCATTCTTTCCATTCTTGTTATCCACATTTAAGGCCCCTTCTATGTCTTGTTATGTTTTTTTAATACTGCATTTGTACAAGTGGTACATGTGTGGGACATGGATGCAGTTGGCAGAGAAGGTAGTGAGATATTGAGAGGAAGTGTGAGAGAGCAAGAGAGAGTGAATGGGGACGACAACAAATTTAATTTCCCAAAGAAAAGGGCCCTCCAAACTTTGTCCGATCTGAAGGAGCAGGGAGCAACATTTGTTGTCTGAAAACCAATGGACCAAGAACGAAATGAGAAATTCTCCATGAGTGTGTAGTGCATGTTCTGCTTAGAAATGACAGTAAAGTTCAGCAACATTTGTAATTGTGTATCAGGACAATTATTCTTCCTTTATGTGTCCTTCATAAATTTTATTTTGGGGTAGGAAGTCTGTGAAGCATATGTTAGACTACATGTGAACTATGCATAATATCTGTGAAGGTTCACTTTAAAAAGAAAAAAAAAACCTTGGAAGTGCACTGATTCATGATGATTGGTAGAATTTTAAGGTATAAATTGTATTAAAAGGTATAAAAAAGAGTGACAAGCAATGCATCACTAATTCACAAAGCTCAGCTCCCTGCTAATTTGTCATTCCATCAAAATGACAAGACATTCTTCAACACCATGCTAAACCTATTTTATATGCACAAAATCCTAAAGGGATTAACAAAATACTTTGTGTAGCATTATGACTTTTACTTCTGGATAAATTAAAATTTAAGGAAAACATAGGGGCCACATCTTAAATGTCTCTAAATGCTTTAATGCATAGATTGTTATATTTATATTTTTGCTACATTAGCACTATGGTGGCATAATGTTCTGATCCACATTTTTCATACAATACTCTGTATAAATTAGAATCCAATAAATCCCACATTAATCCTTACATTTACAGCATCAGAAAAATCACTAAATACCAGGGAATATTACATAAAACATTACATATTCGGACTACAATGTGGTATTTTAAAAGACATTTAGAACTGTTCTTATTGAAACACTTGTATTTACATGTATTTAATCAATATTTTTAAAACTGAAGTACAAGTACCCTTTAACACTATATACAGCTGAGTGAACTGGTGCCAGTCTTGAACCCAATGTCTGGGCTCAGCTTAAGAGGCGAGGGTAAAGTAGTAGGGTTCTCCCATTCCACATGTGCAAATACGTCCATATTTGGCCTGGGTCTGGTTCAATCACTATGTGTCTTTTCTTATCTGCTGTGGTTAAAATGTAGTTTATGGTAAATTAACTGCCCTGTATGCTCCAGGTGCTAGCATCTCTCCACCTTTATTTCCCTGCTTTGGGTCACTTATATCTTATGTTTTCCGTTCACTTGTATACAGTGTGCTCCACACCACAATTTCGCTCATCATTCTAAGTTTGTTAGTTTGTTAATTGCCAATGTGCAAAATTAAGGTTGAATGAGCAGTTGGTAAAAATTGTTTAATATGCCATCCCAAGCCATATCAAGAGGTTAACTTGATTCAATTGTCCTCAAAATTCCTTGGTAAGGACAGATAGTAGCCAAATCATTATTAACCAAAGTAAACTAACTTTAAAAATTGTCAACTTCGCCCCTCTGAGAATACATTTACAGAGCTATTTTGCATCCCAAATTCTAGGGAGTCTTAATAAATTTAACTCCAAATTCTTATGGTTTAACAGTCAGCTACCTCACTGCTTTAACGTATGATGACCACAGAAATAATGATATTCCATGGAAACAATCAGTTGTTCTACAACAGCTTACATACTGTTTCAATTACGATTCCAAGCAACCAAGATCTGCAATGCATGTTTATAATTTATGTACACAAGCAATCAATGTCTCTTCCTGGGTGCACATCTCTTTTTCTGGTTCTTATATAGTTTTCTGTCAGTGTCAGGACCAGATATGGAATTATATTCCAGCATAATGACTGAAAGTGACAGCTGCCCAAGAACAAAGATGAGATCTATGTTAAGGACATACAGACGTTCTGTTCAGTGCCTTAAATATCAGAGACACAAGGCAAGACAAATTATGGGGTTTCACTGCACTAGACAGGGGTAACATCAAGAAAAGACATTTAGGACCATGTTTACTGGGGCGCAAACAGCACGGCTGAGCAGTACACAAAGCCCATTTTCATAATACTATGTTATCCAAAAAATCTATGGGTCTTTACAAGACTAGGTCAAGAGACAAAAGTGATACCGGCGGAATAGAGGAGGAATAGCCTCTCCATCAATTATCTGCCCTACACCACATATGCTGTTCTTGTCTCTCCTTCGCAATTTATAACATGACTTTTACCGTTCTGGAACAGATAGCAATAAGCACATAAGAGAACTCTCCAGACTGGTAGAGACTTTGCAATTAAGTCCCGGCTATAGTATGGGGCATAATGTCATGATTTTTATCAATAAACCTAGAATAAAGGTTTAATTTGATCTTGCCTGTTTAAAAATTTTCAAATTGGCATTGGTTGGTTTTTGTTATCATTATTTGCTATTTTAGTTTTAATGTTGCAAAATACCAAGCTCTACATTGTTTTTATACTTTGTGCCTTACTCTCTTATTTGTAAAACTGCCAAAAAAAGATAGACACTTACTATAAATAGTTTCTCAGTAAGGTATCTCGGAAGCTCAGCTATGTGGTTTTCTTATTGGGGAAATCCCATATTTCCAGGTAATATATCAAATTTAGAAGAAAAATCAACTTACTGAATATTGGAAAGCTGGAGAAATCTGTTATAGCTTCCTCTCCAGAACCTATAAATGTGGCTTTTATTATTATAATACAATCATGTTTCCAACAATATTCTGAATAGTGTGTAAATGTCACGCAGAACAAAAAACTGAACATAGGTGCCGTTAAAAATAAAACAGGGTTTGGTCATTTGATCTCTGTTCAACAAACTATTTTGGTCCTGATGGTTGAGAATAGGTGGTTCTTTGAAACAGTTCAAACTGCAATCTTGCCATAGCTTGAACAAATCTATAACATACGGATTATTTTACTAGAAGCAAAAATATCCCAATGGCTGAGATGATCTGTGATCAGAAAACCAGCATGGGTAGAGAATCTGAGTAGAGAATCTGAACTGTATTAAGATTTTAACATGCCATAGTAAATACAACCTTGGTTATAGCCTTTGGTTATGACAATTAAGCCCTGGTCATAAAATTCCTGTAGTCAAGAAAGGTGACTCAGTTACATGGCGCACCACTAACCACAGGCAAAAACACATATACATTTTCAGAATTTTAGATTTCTCAACATTGCTGATGTTGGCCAAGCCATTATTAACCATTTAACTCATGCTTATCAAAGCTACCATATTTGCTCGATTATAAGACAAACCCCCCAAAATTTTTAAATATTAATTTAGGAAACAAAGAAAAATCCCTGAATATAAGAATACCCTAAAAGAAAAAAGTTTTACTAGTAAATATTAATTCACATGTAAACTATTTTGTCATATCTAATAAAAATGATGATTGTGAAAAATGCATTTTTGTTTTTTTTCCCTTTTATTTGCCAACCTGCTCTCAGTTATGCACATCTGCCCCCCAGATATGCCTTATAGCCTTATATCCCACTCTGCCCCCCCAGAAATGCCTTATATCCCCCTATATGCCACTCTGCCTCCCTTATATGCCACTCTGCTGCCAGATATGCCTTATAAGACCTATATGCCATTCTGCCTCCCTGATATGCCTCTTTACCCCCTATATGTCACTCTTACCCTCCCCGACTTACCAGTGCTTCCCTAGACTTTATGCTACAGATTCCTTGGTGTCTAGAGGGGGCAGCCGGTGGAAGTCTGCGCAATGCACGTAGACAACTTACGCTGCTGCTGCCCGCACTTCTGCCGGGGCTTCTATGACTGAGCACCGGAAGGTCATGTGATGCCGGCGCTCAGTCATAGAAGCCCCCAGAGGAAGTGCCGACAGTAGCGGAGGATGTCTGTGCCAGAGAGGAGGATCCAGGTCCCCGCAGTGCTGCGGGGGATCTGGATCTTAGTCTTGTAGTCAGACCTCTGTTTGAGGTATGATTAAAAGACGACCTCGAATATAAGACGATGGTTATTTCTCAGAGCATTGGCGCTGAAAAAACCTTGTCTTATAATCGAGCAAATACGGTATTTACCTACATGACTTTGGCCAAAATATTTTGTGCAAAATTATTTATACACCAATTTACTTTACATTAAAGTAAGTAGGTAATTCAGTTTTAGTGTAGCCAAAAGGTTACCCAGTTTGGTAAATAATACTATTTGGGTATGAGCTGAAATAATTACACTAAAATACGAAATTACCATGTGAGCTTTGTTGCTTTGGAGGTGTTAAATGAACTATGTATCATTTACTACAGTGAAGTATAGATTGCCTTAGCTATGCATCCCTCAGGATGCACTAGTGATTTATTTTTCAGAAATGGCTGAGTTGGCCATGTGTAATGCAAAGTGAAATTGGTATGTATTCTAGGCATTATGCAGAGTCAATATGGCCATAGAGGAAAAAAAACAAATATCCCTAGATAGGAAGAACACCAGGGTAACAAAGGGATTTCCGATATATACATATAAATATATACACACATCTACGCACAATTTTTACATCCTGATGTATAAATACACTATATGACTGAAAGTATATTGACCCCTGACCCGACTTAATCATAGACAGAGTCCTCCAGGTGAAACCCTTTAGATGTGAGTTTCTCTGGTCTAGCCAAAGCTTGGCATTGCACATAGTGATCTTCAGTTTGTGTACAGCAGCTCAGCCACGCACAGTGATTGTACTGATGTTGGAACTCGGAAGTAAGTAAGGTAATTTTTAATTATTATGTGCTTCAGCACTTGGCAGCCCTGCTTTGTTAGTGTGAGTGGTATACCGCTTCATGGCTGAGCTATTGTTACTCCCAGAGGCTTTCACTTCATAATAGTAGCAACTTGCCATGTGGCAAAATTGGCATCCAATGACAATGTGGCATTTAAAATCACTGAGCCTTTCAGTACAACCCCTTCTCCTACATATGTTTATCTATAGAGGTGTGCTTGATTGCATACATTGTGTTAACAATGGGTGTGTCTGAAATACTTAAACTCAATAATTAGGAGGGGTGTGCACATACTTTTGGCCATACAGTGTCTATACGTACTGTAATTTGGTATTCCAATTAAGTAGTTTACTAGAGGATGTACATATATAACCCTAAAGGGTATTACACGTATTTTCATGTAATAGCTGCATGAACCCTCTTCTTGTTAATGGATTTTATCATATAAAGAAGACCAGAAGCCAGCTAAAGGAGACTATGTCAAGATACACATATCAAACTGCCTGCTTACTCATCCTCAGCCATATGTTCCATATGAATCAAAACTCTTAAGGTACCATTATCATAAAAATAATAAATGGAGTACATGATGTACCAGGCTACCCCATCATTTAAACTGCCAGAAGTATATTTAATTGGCCTTTAAATACACATTTTACATTTTTTGTTTATCATTTTTTAAGAAGCTAGGTATAATTATTATAAAAACCTGAAGACCCCATCAAACTACACCAAAAATATTAACGATTACTAAACAACCGTGTATCAATGCTGCCTTGCAAAAGACTTGACACATTTCTAAGCACAAAGACAATACCTACTTTGAAGGATGCTAACAAATATCCAATTGGACTCTAGCTTTTATCATAAAGAGCTTGGATGCTGTTTTTTACACCCACTACATGCCTATGTCATTGTCTTCTCTTTATAAGGCTATCTGGGGTTAGTCTCACCACTAGCCTGAAACTTTACAGTTACGTTAACACAAAGCATGGTATAGAATTGCATTGCATGTGCTCAGGGCCGGCCCGACAATTTTAAAGCGGAAGAGAGCCCTCTAGCTCGGTGTAGGAGCCGGCTTGTAATGCTGAGCGCCGGAAGATGACGTCATTTCCGGCGCTCAGCATTACAAGCCGGCACCGAAACCGAGCAGGGAGACTCACCGCAGGACTGCTGAAAGGTAAGTACAAGGTGGGAGTAGAGTAAGGGTAATAATGGGGGGCGGCAGGGTAGATAATGGGGGGGGCGGCATTTTAAACTTGGCCCCAGGTGGCATTTTGTCTTGGGCCGGGGCCCTGCATGTGCTTAAACACAGACTTAAAGCACTGTGAGGTATTTTCTTTCTTTTTTACTGGGCATGATTTTTACAGTTAAAAGAAATGTTTTTTTCCAGGAAGAAGGGCTGAGTTGGCCGTGCATATGATTATATGGTTAAATCAGTGACATATCAGACAATTTAACTATGAATTATTCAGTATTAATTCTGCGCCAACTGTGGGGTTGTCCTTCATTAGTTAAAGTGAAGTCAGCAGAGTTAGTCATTATGTCTGTCTTTCTTTATAAACATAATGGGTTATTAATATTGAAGTAATCTCGTTTCAATGTTTAAAAAGTGGTGTTATTACCATAGCAATTTACAGATTTACTATACAAGAAGACTATATAAAGAAATCCTTAAGTGAGAAAGATTTGAGGATAATTGACATTTTTTCCAAGCAAAACCTGTTGTACACAAACGGCACAAACCTGTCATGTATTGGAGGGGTTAGTGGTCCATACGAGCAAAAATAATGTTGTTATTTTATAAATCAATGGTTAGACTTCATCTTGAATACCCAGTGCAGTTTTTAGCAGCAATTCTAGATATGCTCAAGGTAAAAATGAAAAAAAAAAATCCTTGGAGACCTGTTTATTAACAAGGGTGTACTGTGTATGCACAATAAGTAGAAATTGTTATTGTACATTGAGTCAATGGGCTAGGAATGATTTTGAGAGTTTTTTTCCCTTTTATATTTTTTTGTTTTTTACAATGAGAAATGCAGCAATGGGAATTCTCACATTTTACCGGCTATATAGCAAGAAGCTGTCAATAAAAAAAGCACTAAGCAAATCAATCTCAGAAGAATAAATCACAAAGATGGTAGGGTAGTGTTCTCTTGATCCCCCATCACAACACAATAGAAATTTACTAAAATATGTAGGAAATGCAAACTGTGGCCATTTATGCATCAGGATAAATATAAAACCACAAATACATGGAACATTTTAACACATATTCTTTTTAAAATACTTATTCATCCTGAAAGTACAAGAAATCAAACAAAGCAATTGTATTCATAGTTTGCTGAATGGATATGCTGGTCTGTGCATTGTATTTCTTAGACTACAGGATCCCTCTTGTAAGTTAGAAAGGAATATGAATGAATTGAAGATATGGACAAACACTGCCATCTGAACTATGCACAGACCTTGGAGGACACTGAGTTAGAGAGATATGTAGATATGTTCCTAAACAAATAATTATGTTGTAAATCTACCAGAAATGACTCAAGCACCATGGAGAGCGGCTTTATTGATACACATCTAAAGTCAGCAGCATGTCTACAAATATAACGCTTTAAGATGTTGCTTTTCATGCATATCTTCAATTTCCCTAATTGAGCTATAACAGTTTAAATGTTTCAAGAACATTTATAGTAACAATATTCATTATTAACGAGGGCAGATTTTAAATGGCTGGACTCTGTGTTGATGGACTTATATTTTACAGCAGCTCTACTATTTAGAATACATAATATTTAATACTCTTCTCAACTTTATATGAGCTTATCAGATACACAGGGTTTAAGATTATAATTGCAAAAAAAAAAAGAGTTGGTGGTAATTGCAGTGGTACTGGTACATTTGGCAAAGCAATTAAACATTTGATCCTACAATAGGGGCAAAACGTCAACCATCACCAACAGGTTTTATTTGATCAACTATTTAAAGCAGCAATTAACACAAATTGTGGTCATACCAAGTACTGAGAATCTTTTTTTTTCGGCCTGTACTGACACATCTTTTTTACTTTTATTAATGTAAATTAGTTTTACAGAAGTGCCGATAAAGCAGCCTGGGAAAATATCTAAGTTGTAAGTGATAGCATCCAAGCATTCTGTTCTTATATTGGGTTAAGTCAGGTAAGCGGTTCCACTGTAATGCCTTAACAAGTAAACTGAAGTTACTGTTTCACTGCATTGGTTCTTCTACATTATTAGTACATATTTAATAAACTACTCGGAAAAGTAATTGAAAAAAATCTGTGGAAGAATCTAAAAAAAGTATGACTGAAAACTCATGTATAATCCAACATGATCCACTGATATACTGAATATGTAAACTCACCAAGAACGTTTTTAATAATGTGCCTTTATTGATGAAACAGGGGAAGATGTGGGAAGTGTCAAGTTTAATTTTATCATATACAATGAAAATATATTTTAGAGCGTAAGGCAGGTTTCCATTATTATGATTAAGAATGTAAACTAGAATTTAACTAGTGATATAAGAAATGAAACACAATGTCTGGTAGGTTGGGTGACAGTATGGACTATAGTGCCATCTACTGTGAAAAGGAATGTCCAAGTGATGTGTGATTAAATAGATCTAATTTTAGTACATTACTAGAAGTTCTTTTTTTCCTATGTACAGCCCACCAATATTAGAAGATTGGCTGAAAACTCCCAAATAACATAAGTTTATTGATTTTCATAACAAAGACAGAATAAATGCATACTTCTTTGCATTGGAAATTAATAAAGGGAAGCCGTCTCCCCATACGGCTATAACTTTCTGCTGAAGAGCCAGTTATGAAAGCTGCTAAAATTAAGCATAACAGCATAGCAGTGAATTGCTTCAATGTCAATCATATTTATAGCATCTCTGTTCAAATACAGACAAATCTACTGCAATAATGTTTCATCGTATCTAAAAATCCACCCATTAATAATCAAGGTCATAGAGATAAAACAAGTGTGGGAAAGATGTACCACTGGAATCCCTGACTCCATACGGTAGATTAAAATGGTATTATTAGAAATACTTAATATAGTATTACTATTAATTAATATAACACTTAATTGCTATAGGTAAACATATGGGTGGGTGGCTAGATAAACTGGACTGATTCCACTGGACGATTCCAATCGCATTTAATGCCTAAGCTGAAAGGAGTGACAGAGATTAAACTGTCTTCTGTATGGTAATGGTTTTATATTTAAACAAGGTAAGGGAAGTTTTCTCAAACTGAAGAAAACATAATTCTCTCCTAGAACTTTACTGCATGACCTGAATGTTAAAAATATTCTAATTATAGCCACCATTATTTCTTCATTCGATCTCCAAATCTTATCTTTTTGTTACACTGTGCTTGTCAAGGTCTGTATACTTTGTAGATGGTCATTAGATGATTAACCACAAGGCAACTGAAGCTAATATCTAAGGCAATGTGGGCCCCTGTCATGGGACATAACAAGGCACATAGAGCCATTATGACTTAAAACATTGTGGCATGCTCTAGTATAGATTACAGCCACCACTGTTGGTGACTGTCACTGGATTTCAGCTCCAGGTCACCAGTTGTGATCAATGTGACAGCCAAACAGTGTACAATTGTTACATTGAGTACGATTGTTAGGGAGTACTTAATGTTCCCCATTCTCCTACTGCCCATTAGGTCCCATACCAGCTAACGGTGTCCTCCTCACTGTGTAGAGCATATGCCCCGCAGCGGGTACCTCATCGGACAGCTGGTGGAGGTGCTCTGATTAGCTGCTGCTAATGCAGATATGCATGTGTGCTACCAAATTACCCTACATGCACAATTAACCATATTAAAGCTGTTGTTCTCTTTCTACTATTGCAACTCAGCATCCTTGAAACTGTTCCCATGTTCCCTGTCCCAGCTCCTCATATGCTTTGCTTCCTGACCCGCTTCTGACCTTGGCTTGTCTGAGACCATGCTCCTGTCTGTCCAGTCCATTTGGCTTCTGTCTTGAGTTACTGTGATTTCGGCTACTGACCCTGGCTCCAGTCAGTCTGACGTTTACCAGTATTTATCACTGCCGGATCACTGCCTTCATCTAACCGCTGGCCTTGGACTCCTATTTTCCTTCTGTACCCTGTTCTGCTGTAAGTACCTAAGTGTAATGGCCTACCTGGACACATTCTTAACCCTCGCCCCTACAGATATGGTAGGACTTAACACAGCTCGAGTGGTGGCTAGGTGAATGTTGTGAAGGGGGTATCTAACAAGACATTATTGAGCATGCGTACAAAGCACTCTTCCCTCAAGCAGCCAATCAGTGACATATATTGTCAAACCATGGAGGATGTGAGTAGTGTGTTTTTTAAAACCTTTTAAAGAATGCATATCAAAGTCCCTACAAAGTACTTATAATATGGATTCCCATCTAAGAAAAATGAGTAGATATTGTATATTATAAGAAAACTATGTAGAACAAAATATTAATAATTAGTATTTTTTTGTAAAAGTAGTACTAATAGAACACAAATGGCACCACCAGCACATGTAAAGGTTCTCCTATAAACTACACTTAGATTGGCCTCATACATACATTGCTCAGTGGCAACAATAGTTGATGCTTTTCGTAGAAGTTGGAGCAACCATGTTTTATATTTATATACTTTAAAATTCAATGCACATATATGTGAAATATAAATATTGAAAAACCATGTCTCATTCTGAAATGGCCATGCTCACAGACGGCCTATGTGCTGATAATTTAAGTACTTTTTAGTCCATTCAATATTTGATTTTATGGTTTTGTATTGTATTTAATGCAGTTTTCTCAAGCCTGCAAATATTAAAGCCTTAGCTTTTTGTGGAATAATATTCTGACATTGATTTTCCATGCTTATGCTTATGTGTGTATGTTTGTGTGTTAATAAATACAAAAATAGGGTCATTTAAAATAGGCATGGGCTCACACTGGTAATAAGAAATATTGATTACAATGTCAACATATGATGGAAAGGTTTTGCATACAATGCATGAATTGCTACCCTATTTATAGGTAACCAACTGTGTAACAAAGATATAGCCTCGGCTATTGCACCTTTACCTGATATGAGCTATTGAAAAGTGATTAACAACTTTCCTCACTACATGGTAATATTGTGGGTGTACATTAATTTTGTTTAGGTGACCCAATAAAACCCCAGGTAAAATTTGCCATAAGCACACAAATAGTTATATCCTCAGTTACATACAAAGCACAATATGATTAAGTTAATCATTTGTTCCACCAAGAAGTTCATACTTTTGATCAGGCACTCAAACTAGCTCAGTAATTAATGACATTGCCATGACAAGCTACCCCAAAGATGTAGAAAGCTATATTAGCTAACTTAACAGTGTTGAAGTAAAACTGTATATTGCACTTTTGTATTAATAATGGTATATGAGTCCTATTCTCTATTGCAATTCTTCTGGGTCATTATCAAGCCACCTGTATGATTTTACATCCTCATAAATCCCAGATCAACCTTTTTGTATATAAGGATTAATACTGGTGGAAAGTATAAAAGTCAGCAGCAATATCTTATTTAACTATGGTGACTCTGGGCTGGAAAAAAACCCTATGTTATTGCTCACATATCTCAAACAAACTTTTAAATAATGTAGTCTACACTTGTGAAGTAGCTGTCATCAAACGTATCATGGATTTTCCCAGTTCCTCCAGTGCACATTACATATCTTACCTGTCCAGACTAGTCTCACTAGGACATGAAATGAGACAAAGATCAGTGTTTCCATGAAAATAATGTGCTACATTGAACATACTGACTGCAGACATACACTGAAGGTATAACCTATTTGGTGTTGCTTGAGCACTAAAGGAATGTCAATGTGAAAGTTGATAGATCTTGATGTGTGATAATAGTTCCAGTAATAGTACCAGATTAAATACAGCCTGCAAATGAATTCCTGCAGCAAACTTGCCTGGTGAAGATGGTGAGAAAAATCAGGTTCTTCTTACATCTATCAGGCTCCAGTATTGTTTCTGGAATATACCCAGCATTATATTTTACAATAACTACTAAGAACATAAGACTTCAAACTTTGTGTTATACAATAATGTAAAAGCCAAGCAAACTGCAAAGATCATGCAATGAGCATTTCCCTGCAGCTTGTTTAATTGAATAGGACAGATATGTAATTTAATTTATGAAAGTCATCATGTCACTCACTTATTTCTTGATGTGGATGAATGCTGTCTAAAAATCTAGACAGTGATGGGAAAATTAGCCAAGTGTTGTCAAAATATAACATGAGGAACTAATCAGAATGCACAGAACATATTATGATCATCTGAACCATCTCCTTCTTCAAAGACAATATTTGCATTGATATATTCTGATTAAATCTGTGGTTACAAAAAGTTTTCCTGCTGCATACTCCATTTAGTATACTCCAGTTCCCTATTACAGATGTTAAACACTAAATGATAAGCCTTTCATATAAAAAAAACATTCTTCATTGTTTATTCATGGTGGACAAAAGTCAATATTATTTCCCAACACGTCAGTTGCATACTTAAGACTTAAAGTGTCAATGTCTTAACTTCAGTAAGCAGTGCTAAACACTTTGTATAGTACACTTATTTCCAGTTGGGGTACCTAGAAATCTTATGCATTTGATGAATATCAGATGCATATAAAACCCTCTAGAAAAAATATGGCTCACCATTTACACCATTAGAAGTGTTAGAAGCACAGGGTCATTCAGCTCCTTATAACTGCCTACTGTGATAAGAGCATCTGAAGCATTAAATCATCTGTAAACTGCATTCACTCCAGGGACCCCTTATCAATTACAAAACATTCCCCAAGTTCCCCACTAAAACTCTTAAGGAAATCTGCATGAACTGAACCATTGACAGCCTTGTGCTGCATCTATAATGTTAATAGTAATGCAGTAGATTTCAACATAGGACACATCATAAAATTTTACAATGCACATATGTTATTATTAATACTACACATAGGATTTTATTACAATATATCTATATACCAGATGTTGCAATACCCAATAAATGGATTCGGTTTAAATAGAAGCTGGAAAGAAACATTAGCAAATGACACACTTACAAAAATATACTGGATAGGTTGCAGTGACTCTTCGATCTGCCATCTCAACAGGGTTTAAAATTAATCTTTTGATCATGTATTGAATCCCATCACTTATCCCTATTAATGGCTGGAACTCTGACCAGTGAAAAATCAATCTCTTTAAATAGATCGTTTGAGGTGAATAATGTGGGGGTAACCAGTCAGATTAGTTAATATATTATCTCTTTACAGCACACCACTGTGTTACTATTCAAGGCAACCTGGATCAATCCTACCTGTTCCACAGAATCAGCTGATTTCATGAGATGCTTGTCCTTGTACAACGACCATAGACCAATGTTTGGAAGAAAAATTAAAGCCACCATAAATAGCAATACCATTTGAATAAACCTTTTCTGTTTCCTCTTCATTGCAATGGAATTTCAGTATAAATTAAAAAAAATAATAATAATCCACCAGAGATTATCCCCACTCTTCTTGGTAAACTGTAAAAGAGTTTGTGTGCCTTCAAAGTTTTGTTGAGGGGGGACCTTGGACTTTGTTGCAGAATTCCTAGGAGCTGACCTACTCTTTTAAGAAGGATGTGGCATCAACACGACCAGATGAAACCCACTCCTGAATTGTTTGAAAAGAACAAGTATATATGATCATCTAGTGTACTCCCAAATGTTAGTGTAGCCTCAAAGCAATGGGGCAGTTTTAGAAGCTGTGGGAACCAGGAAATGTCATCAGGAGTCCAGCATTTTTGGCTTATATGTACAAGTGCATATACATAGGAGTAGCTAGCACTCAGTTTCACACCACATACATATCTCAGGTCATTCAAAACTTTTAAGAGGCACAAAATAGAACACATGCATCTGTAAGGTTTGTCGCGATGAGATGTATAAGGCAAGATCCATTAGGTGCTCCGGAATATCTTGTTTGGTCCATAGTACACACCAGAAGCCCTCTGCATTTCAAGACATGGTAAAAGTCATGCTACAGCATATATGATCATTGGAAGCCACGATGGCCAGTTCTCTCCTGTTCCTCCCTTGATTGTTGTGTTCCACCGCTAAAAGAAGCAGCAAAGATAGTGCAAACACTTCCTCAGCCGTCCCTGAAGTCCATCCTCTGGGTGATGACACCACCAGGAAGACTGATGTGCAAGACCTCCTGAGTCAGTCTCTCTCCTTGGTCCTGAAGTGAACTGATATTATTCACCCCTGCAAAAAACACGTGGATGGTATCTGAAGCAACGATTCGAATCCCTCCCCAGTTCCACTCTGCTCCATAAACAAGCCGCTGGAGGTAGAGGGAGCTGGAAGGGAGGAGGTGTGATGATGAGGAGGAGAAGGTTGAGCAGGGAGGATCTCCAGAGCTAGTCAGACGCGCTGTCACACTGCATCTCTCCTCTGTGAGCACAGATCACCTCCTCCGGACACTGCCAAGCGCAGGGGAAATGATAAGGTAATTGGAGACTGTCAACAAGCAAGTGATCCTGAAACGCTTGAGTTGCCAGGGCAGAGGAACAATGGCAGGGCGCCTGTATACGTCCTTGGAACTTTCAGGCTGCCAAGAAAAGCCTTAGAACTTTGCCACAGAATGAAGAGACCCCACATTGGAAGCTGCAGCGCACCTCTTCTCTGCCTGAGGTCTGCTGAGTGCAGGCAGCAGCTACAGTACAGTTCTCCAGGAGCTGCTGCTGCTGACACTGAGGCTGATGTAGGAGTGGAGGAGGGGTAGAAAGGAGAAGCTTTTTAACACTGCAACTACACACTGAACTGAGCAGACGAGGCAGCTGGATCCATCCCTTCCCACCAACGGAGAGGCTTCTAGGGTCTTCTTCTGTGCCCAAGATGCTGATTACGCTGAAGCTTAAGATGTTGCTATGGGCATTATATAGTTAGATGGCAGGTAGTACAGCTCATCTAGTTAATCGGTTATGCTGGCAAGGAGTGCAAGCAGCTCTACTCCCCTAACATTAAGGGTGCATATGTATTTCTTGTTTCAATGAATACAGTAGTATAGGTTATGACCACACTGTCTGTAGCAGCCTTTCCAGCACTTTTGCTGCCATAGTGCTGGATACAAAAAAAGGCAATGGAGTTCAGTACCTTGTATTCAATCTTATACATTTTTAATAACCTTACAGTATCTGGTGGTAGTAATGCTAAGTTGGTTTTAAATCCTTCTTCATAAATGCAGTAGAGAAGAACAATGATATTATTATAGTATATATATATATATATATATATATATATTATATATATATATATATATATATTTAGTTTTACACCGTATCAAATTCGGGCATATTGTGAATGTAATTTATGAGATCCCAGAAATACCTTTTTTTTGTTATTTTTAGCACATTTTCACTTGAGCACTGGTGTGCCGATTAAATTTTATCAATTGACTCATCAATGTTAATGCAAGATGCCTTATTATCGACCCTAATAGTGTATTTGATGGAACATTTGGGAACCCCTTGACATAAATTATTACTTTGAATTCTTAATAAAGGCTCATTTATTCTTAACATATTTACACTGATGTCTCACTGGAACACGTAGCATCCACCTTATTTTTTTACATGTTTTTTACTCTATTAAAATTGTAACATATAGTTATATAGGCTGAAATAGTTCATCAAATTAAACCCTTTCAAGTACCCATATCTGTTGTTCCACAAGACTGCAAAAATGCAATCAGATCATCTTTTGACGAACATTACCTTTGCAAAATATAAAAAAAAAGGTCAAGCGAGCCCATGCAGACTTGTTCACTTAACCAAGTACATGATGATTCCTTCCCATAAAGTTTTTCCTCCTCTTTTTTTCTGGAGGCTAATGGTTTCTGACAGCCATTGCAATAGTGAGGATGAGGCCTACAGAATGGGGTAATATTGTAAATCATGAGAGTTATCACATAAAATATTGACATATGTCATATACATCAGCAAGAACCTAGATGTGTGAACAAGGATTTTCCATTTCCAGTGATGGTTTCCTTTTGTCACCCAGACCTATTCAGGACAGAATATTAATTATTTCTGCTGGTTTTTCCACCTTTAGCCAAAGATTGTCTGCTTCACTTTAACAGTTCCTTCACTCTAAACTACAATATTTATATTGATTTTAAAATAAAAATGTAGAAGCTTTGTTCAACTTTAATAAATAAGTTGAATTATGCTGATACCTGTGAAGGTTCCCATTTAAGAATGATTCTGGACATCTTTTACGTGAACTACCAAAGACCTTGCCAGGTTTCTCAACTTAAGGAAAATTCAGCCCAGCTTCAGGTGCATCCAGATCAAATTCAGTTCTTGAGCCACGTCCAGGGAAGGCAATGAGTTCTTGGTTTCTATTACGGAATTTTGTGTACATTATTAAACTGAGCAAGCTATGAAGACTAGGCACGTCTAGTAATGACTAATACTAAAAGATGGAGTTCATGGATATACCTATTTTTTTTTTATTTAGTTACTAACCTCAGCTTGATCCTGTGTTGTATGGATAGGTAAAAATAATATATTCAAACCACAAAAGAGATATTAATGTTCATTTTTGTCAAATATAAAAGTATGGCGCACACACACTAGTGTATACCAGATATACAAGGAATATATTGTATTTATTTTTCAGGTAAGTATGATTTTATTAGTATTTTTATTTTGTATGAACTCTTGTTGTAAAAAACATAATACTATTGCATAACCTAGTGCCACCTAAAACCTTTCATCTGGGAAAAAATATATGTTGGAGAAAATATTCTGTGCAATCTAAAAACACATACAATTAAATTAATATACACACAATAACAAGGTCATTTGTGTACATGTCACTGCCACACTGTGGTTGGGAAGTCATATTAAAAAAACACAAACAAATCACCCTTGTCAAGGTTTCGAGAATACATCAGAGGAGCAGATCAGTGTTCCTTGTAAAACCAAGCTTTGTCTCCTGTCACACATAAGCCGGCGAGGCATGCAAGACCCTGTCTGCTCACAGGGGTGTGTAAAAGAACTAATGGTCTCTCCTTCTCATTTTAGCTGAACTCCAGTGACATACTGGAAGTGTCCATGATGCTAAATGTCCAGGGACACTCTGAACATTCATTCCAGCCAAGAGCTAGGGTATGCACTAATGCTTTTGCTCATAACTCATAGCATGCCTTATGCCCAACAAGGGAAAAATGAAAGCAAAATACCTCATGGATGACCATGTATAGCCATAAGATGTGAACAGCAAGAGAAATACAATTTTCCCAGACTATTTTTTAGACCATTAACTTTAATCTGGAATAGTTCAAATAATGGGGACATCTTATATTAGTATAGTCATTTAGCATCCTTCCAGTTGCTATTGTGTTACATATTCATGTGTACATTATGATGCGTATTTCATTGCAACACTAGTTTCCTTTATTTGTGTATTCTCAGATGGGTATTGCGGTAATTTCTCCCAGGTGCATCATTGGTTGATTTGTACCGTGACATTTTCATGATATGTTCATGCAGTCGGTGGAGCATACTGTGTTCTGATTACTGAAATTCACAACAAGCAAAGCATGGATGCATGCGTACAGACTAGCAGTGAGTAGGTTTGCAATTTTAGAAGTAAATTGCCACAAAGAGGTACATTAAGGTGACAAAGCCTCTTTGGATCCAGCATGCTATTGCTGAAGGCAGCAGCGACTTGAACAAAGAGACAAGTTAGGAAAATCTGGTAATATACAGAAAAAAAAACATGCAAAACCTGTACCAGCAGCCAGAAATATAATAAATATTGATACAATGGAAGTATCAATTTATTCATTTTGGGATGTAGAATGATATACTATTAGGGATACATTTCAGAAAAGAAATGTACAGACATTTAATTAGAGCTACACAACCTGCTGTAATTGACAAAATTAGCTTAGAGCCAACCTTAGGCATGTACATACTCCTAATTCCCTGGTACCAAAGTAACCAGCAACCTTCTCTGCTTAATTTGTCACTTCTGCTGTCTTCGTATTATGCAGCTGAAAATAAGCTTTCAGATGGAATGGGCTAACCACAGTCTGTCAGGTTTCTTAATTAATGGGGCATCTCCCACCCACAGGATGGTGGTTTGTTTAGTGAATTGACATTGCTACATTTCCAGTAGTTTAGTCCCCATAGATATGCAGGACCTGAGTTTCTAGTGAGTAAAGATGGAGAGACTGGCACAAGGTTGAACCAAACGCCTGACTCAGAGGTGAAGGGTTATATGAAACATTTTTTGGTATTTTTTGGTATTTTTAACACTGAGGCCTTTTTTTGTTCTGTATATATGGAACTTGTTTTATTTCTACTTAATACTATCTACTTTTATATATGATAATATAAACACAGAAAATATTTTTTATGATTTTTTTTCTCTTGTAATTTGTTTCATTTTAGGCTTAAAAGACAGAGCTTTACTTTCTAAGTGTTTGCCTAATTATCTGATGTGGGAAGAATGACTGTTAGCTGATTTTATGTGGGAGAGAAATAACCCTCATACAAGATGTCTGCGTAAGATTAAAATTGCCTTGGTATATCCATTTGGAGCAAAACATAGCATAGCCAAAAAGCTATTTGTGATTGCTCCAGATATAGAATAAAAGGTAAACCCACATGCATAAGTCCTGATAAAAAAAATATGACATGACCATAGATATCCATTTTATAGCCATAAAACTAAGGAACTGGCACTGGTCCCATAGAATGTAGCTTTACCTTGAAAATTGAGTCAGATAAGATTCCCTAGTCAGTTAAAAAAGACTTGTGGTGGCAAGTTATTTTGGAGAGACACTGGGGCAACATCTATAAGCAAGAAGAATGCAAGATCTGGGACTTGAGTTTACAGCCAGCTTCAAGCTTAGTGACTCTTGCCCCACACACAATCCTATACACCCCTCACGCAAACAGAATATACCCCATGCATACATTTTGCATTTCACTCAACCATCCATATAAAGAAGACAAACTGTAAATGTATGATGTATTCTCATAGATTTCTGATCTCCCCTAGTAAACCATCTAGAGGAACCTTGTATGGTAAGGACATCCGATTAGCCTAGTTCCTCTCTCACACTGGATGCAACAAAACTACATGACAATTGTTACAATAATATCCAAAAAAGAGAGAGAAATCAGTGGTGTGAGTACTAAATTATATTTAGTGCTACTCCCAAATTTACTTTGAATCACATTAACAATCATTCATGAAGGGATTTACTTAAATTTGACAGCTAAGTATTTTTGATACTTTCTCCGTATGTCCTATTTTGTTGGCATAAATCCCTTTCCTGTGGGTGCTTTGTTGTGATTAGAAAGGTGTTTTTAATTAACTGAGAATTGCAATCCCCAAACCTTGGCATCAGCGCGGTGGCTATTTCAGTGAGTAGTGCACTATACACCAGGCCCAGGGGCCGCATCTTTATCGGACTAAAAACTCCCATCAGGTTCGGGAAAATATGTGGGTGTTTTGTTGTGGGAATTTTAGTCCGCAAAAGAGTGCCGGAGTTGATTTTTTTTCCTGAAGTTCAAAATTTAATACATATAAACATTTGTATTCGTGTACTATGTATTTGTGGAATCATCTGTATTAAAAATAAAAGCTACTTTTACCTTTAATGATAATTATATAAACAAATTCATATGCATATGATTTATTAGTTTTTTAACTGTACAATTGTGTTTTAATATTACCTAATTGTCATTCAACGTGTCATGGAACACATTAGGCATTTTCACAAACTCATCTTACCTTTCCGGTGTGCTGTAACAGCTTTAAACCATTGTTACAAACAAAATGGAAATAAAAAAAAACAATCATTTATAGTCTAAGCCCAAGACTCAGCCATCAGAAAGCCAAAAATGCTTTTAAAATATCAATAAAAGATCACTTGCTCAGTCAAGTAAAGTCCTAACATGACACACGTTACATATAACACAAAATTTGACGGGAGATAAGAATAATTTAACCCATCTAGTTCTGCTTTTTTTTTTCTTGTTGTAAAATGGCACGATATCCACCTTTTATCCCCTAGTTGCGTGAAATACAAAGAAATTCTGGAGCTCCTCATCTTAAGATTTGATCTATGGCTAATTTAAATCACTTTGATCTTATTGGATGCACACAAGTTTTCTTTGATCTTATTAGACATACATTGGTTTCAATGTGAAATCACTGGATGTTCTGCTGTGATTATAAAGATATACCTACTGATCATTTATGTGCGATTGAAAAGTTACTGATTTTTTTGGGACTTATGTGCCAGGAGCTTTATTGCTTAATTTCGGCATGCAATCTGCTTTTACTGTGAACGTCTGTTTTTCGTAGATGGCTCATTGAATTTTTTTAAATTTTTTTCAACACAGACCCTCAGGGATCCTTAGCAGTTTATATTTTCACTTCTTTTCCCTTAAAATGATGGTGGCCCTTTAATAATGGGAAAAAAATGCAGTGCTGAAGGTAATGGACCTTGAGAAACCTTCCAGGACACAGCATCTGGAACTCTGGATGTTGCCTATAACCTCCAATAAGACAGATGTATTTGCCGCTACTTCATGCAAATCATACTTTAAATTACGCACCATGTCTTATTCCGTGTTTTTCACGCTTTTTTGTTTTTGAATAATACTCCACTGTTTATTCAGTGGCTGAGGTTGCTTTTTAGATTTAGATGAAGTGCTTTAATATATGGTAATGTCACTTGTAATATTAATATGATTAATGTGTTCTTTTTGCAAGCTTAGCATTGTTTATTGCTTTGTATTAATTACTCTAATATTCTTGAGCAATTTGCATGGAATATAAATTGGCTAATGACTGATACATTTATCTAGTATAGATATAATTAAATGTACAATTTGGTGGCAAATGTTACCAGTAAGATTCTTTATTCCCCCCATCTCCCTGTCCAGTAAAAATATATTGACTATTTCAAAGCCCAGGAAATACCCCCCCCCCAAAAAAAAACAACGGTTAATATAGATAACAATTACAAGGTATACTTATTGTTAGTGAAAAATACTAAACCTTTAACGTTTAAAGTTTAACGTTCATAGGTTACCTTGCTGGGTTTCCCAGCTAAGGTTGAGTCCAAGATTCAACCAGAAGTAGAGGTCCAGTGCACATCCAGTGCAGTCCAAGTAGTAAGGCACGCTATCTTCAAGTGTTAAACAGGTAGCCAGAAACAAAGGAGCAGTATACAATGAGTCCAAGAAATAAGGTGTAAGTAGTTAGTAGTCCTCAATGGTTAAGCAGGTAATTCAAGCTAAGCAATCCACGCAACAGAGGTCCCCACATCCCCATAGTCAATAACCATGGTTTTGGAGGAAACTATATGTCTTGGTCGGCTATTGATTATAAGAACAATATGAACAATTCTGAAACTGAGCCTGAGATTTTGAAACATTAGTCCTTTAATAGTCCATTATGAACATTGCATGAAAGGACTTACCAAACGTGTTAACCAAATGGCTCTGATAGCATTGAGAAACTTAATTGAGTCACCTGCATTCACGCAGGATTATCGACCATAATATACTGGCAGCAAAAGTAAAAAAATTGGAGTATACGTATGATGAATAGAAAGGAGTCGTCTCCAGACTGTGTGACCCTGAGAATCTGCCCCTTCACCCTGAGACGCAGAGACTGGGGCACAAACCTTAGACTTAGATTAAAACCCTGAGAGTTCCTGGACATAATTACAACTCAACATTGCCATGAAACATCCCCACGCCAAATAAAATTTGAACATTTCAGGCTGTTTTTATCAAAACGTTCAGCTTACGAATTGAATCACAAGTCTAAGAGCTGACTGCAAATGGGAATTGCATTATGCATCTCTGTAGAATCAGGCCATTTAAAATGTTTTATGTGAATATTACAAGATCACTTACCACTGTGTTTTATTACTCTAAACAGTTTAATAATGATGACTAGCTTAATGAATCATCACTACATACCTTACAACATTTTAAATGACCAAAGAGGGACACGGACAAAGAGAGGATATGGTTAGAGGCATAGCTGGGGGCTTTACCATGACTTTGCATTTAGAAGTATAATAATGTCTTCTACAATTTAATTTCTAAACATATTCTCTGTTGTTTCTATACACATTAATTGCAACTTGCGGGGCTGTAGAACGCAGCAACAATAGAAAAGAGGGACATCAGGGGAGGAAAGAGGGACATGGGATTTATATTCACAAAAGGGCCACCTGAACGTTTTGAAACAAGAGCTACATACTGATAATATCACATTGTTATTCATAGCAAACAAATCAAACTATAAGAAGTGAAGAACCCACTTGTAGGATTAGCTGTTTTTAAATCAATCAAATTAACCTTAAACCTGTATTTTTCTATTGAAAAATGTTTACTCAGCACAAATAACATTACAATAAGAATGTTAATCCAATATATCCCTCATATAACTAGAGGTCAGAACAAGGATTTTAGAAAAAAAAGTGCACATCTTTTTGTTCAAACATTCAGGGCCTACAACATTAACATTGAACCCAAAATTGTGATAAATTGTACTGGTGTCAAATTATGTTTTAGAATCCTTCATACAAAACTTTGCAGTTGGAAGTTTGCCATGATGCAGAATAAATGCAGAAATACTTCCAAGTATATAAATATATATATATATATATTTGAAGATAATATAGTATAAATGTCCTAAATGTATATGTATTATGCTTTATAAATTATACGTACCATATGTTAATTAATAAGACAGGGTCATAGGACCAATGACAACTGATGTTACAAGGGGAACATTTTGCCAATCATTTCATGTTCTAATAAAATAACGTAGAATTGGACTACAGTCAGTTTTCTGTGTTTCAGCTACTGGGTTAAATAGTTAAAATGGGGCAGTAATTCAAACTATGTTATGTTAATTAGCAATATTTGAGTTAAAAGGGTGTGGAGGACATGTGAGTTAGCAAAAGGCCAACACATAAACAGTATTCTCATACAAAGGAATATTCATATTGACAAAAAAACAACATTCTTCTTGCAGACACTCAACTGTAGGACATGTGCATTAAAAATAGCAAGCAGCTCATGGTTTCTGAAACTCACGAGTTTCTTGGAGGTAGCAAATGCGAGTTGGAGCAAAGTGATTTGCGAGTCAGCAACACTTCCTGCAGCAATATGTTACCAAAAATGTTAAATTATTTAACACAATAACCAAAATAGGCATGATGGCATCTTCAGCATCAAACACATAAGGCTGCCTAAAACAGAGCATGAGAATTAAGGGAATGGAGGATTTTGCAAGAAATTTAGAATTACAGTTATGACCAACATTATTGGCACCCTATCATGTAGAAGATCTCCTGAAAAAAAGTGCAATAGATTTATTCTGTATACATTTGGTAAAGAACAGCAGTGGATAAAATAATCATTAAAAACATGGGATTAAAAAGTATAAAAATCGAACTGTCAAGAACCCCCTGGAAAGAGGTCTTCAAAGGTTGGTGCAAACTATGTACAAATTATGTTTCCAACCAAGTCTCTCTACAACAAAACAAATGAGGGCTTGAGTGCAAACAGATGAAAAGGCTGTGTGAGAACAAGCTACAGTATTATTTCTTGGGCTTCTAGCCCATAAAATCTTTGTCAGCTAAAACTTCCAAAAAAATGTGTTTTTGTAATTGCATGTGAAATCAAGAAGAAAATGTGACTTTCCATCCAGTTCTTCTCTCAAAATGTCAGTTGGGATAGTCAAAAAGCAAGATAAAACAATACAGTATAGGAATGTATTAAATTCATTCTAAAGTCATTTAGGAAACAATTCTTTTTACAATTTCACAACTCTGCATAATCCCCCATATGCGTTTCTCCCTTCCTCCGCCCCAGCTATTTGCACTGCAGGAGGTGAGTTAGGCCAAACACATCTTCATACACATCATATATCTACCGCCAGTCAGCTGGTTTGGCGAACGATGTGCCGACTAACATGCACATGTGCAGCAATTGCACCATTGATCTCACAAATGTCAGACCAAGGAGGATGAGGAGGGCAGCTGCTGCAGCATGGCTGCAACTTCTATGATGTTTTAATTTTTTATTTATTTTTTGTTTTAAAGAACGCATATTCTTCATATACAGAGACGTTTAATATACAGGATGCTTTAGTGGGGGTGTCAGGGACATTAGACTGTCCATTTAATGTTCACATTCTTGCTTTCATCCTGAGCACCACAATTTGAGTACTACTGCACTAGACTATTGGCGTGATTTAAAACAGTATCTTAACTTGCAGTCCTGGAACCGGAAGAATCAGATCAGACTTTTTTCAGTTTCACATAAAAATATTTACCACTTTTGTGTTCTTGTGGCATAATATATAGCTTAGTGTTCTAGCTATCCAGAATGAGCCACAAAACCTAGTCATGTAATCAAAGTTCACATTACATGAAACTCCACCAATTGACATCATTGTCATGGTGAAAATTCTAAATCCCACAAATAAACTCTGAATTAGGGACATCTAGTCTACATATTTTTTCCAGCTGTGAAAACATCAAACCATATTGGATTCTTGGTCTTGTCTTACATTCAGGTTAGCCTTATGCCTATCCTATACATGTTGAAATTCAATAATTGTATTAAACATAATTGCAACTGTATTGTAACAATATCAGAACTACATGTCCATACTTTGCTCGTTATAATTTAAGGTACAACTGTATGTTGTAATCAGAATTTTTATTTTATCAAAGGTATTGATCTGTGGTGACCTCCTACAATACACTTGACTCAAATTTAAAAAAGTAAACTTAACAAATACAGAGAGAGAGAAACTTCTCCAGCTGTGAAGAGAGAACAGTATTGACAAAGACAACATTGATTTTAACTAATAATCCATAACTGTAAACAGCTTTTTTCAGAATCTGAGGATCAGACAGGCTGATGTATCGCTGTTGGGGGTTATATTATCAGTATGCACCCTCAACCCCCTGCCCAACTTTCATATAGATGAATGCAAGAATCATCTACACATATAACACGTATGTCAGGCTTGAGCATTAACGGCAGGATCATTCAAATCCTGGATTGCCTTGAGTTTAACTAGCAATAGTTAGTCATGTTAGTATGTACATTAGTAATATTAGAATAAAAATAAAATCATTACTGAATGGCCTTATTAAACATGTTACGTACCCCAAGAGAACCATGAACCATATGAACCCTACAAATCTGTTGGGTACAGAAAGTGGAGCTAGATGAACCAATTAAGTAATAGAATAAGTCAGATTTTCTTTGGAATGGCTTTATTGAATGTTAGTGCAGCTTATCTACAAGCGAGAATCTCCTGGGATCTTCTCTTCATGTATAGATTTGTCACATTACCTATATATTGTACCTTTTTTGTGAGCATGTACTGATTTTTTAGCAGATACAGTTACTAAGAGCTTAGCTAATTGGCATTTGCTGTCTCATAGTACAGTAAAATCCGGGATGTAATTGAAACAGAGAGGTACATGCTAAGTGTAATATGTGTCACTTGCAGTTGCACTGTGCAGCTTCATGGTGGAGCCAAAACCCCAGCCTTTGCACGCTAGCTGCATAGAGTAAAAAAACTGATATTAAAACTTTAGCCCAATGCATTGGATGGAAGGAAATCATAAATACATTTGCATCCATAATCACGTGGAGAATGTACACAAGATGAAAACAATTTTAACTTAAAAATTGTTTTTTTTAATCTGAAAAAAGTTTTGATCGTTTACTGGTGACCAAAGATATTTAACTTTTTCTTGTAGAATAAAATATTGTCATTTATACATAAAATCTAAAAGAACAATGTATTTATAGCTAATTTAAATTACATACATTGTGCGTTTATGAGGTGCACAAAATAAATACTTAATATTTAATGTGAAGATAGACATAAGTTAGTATGAATTCACAGTAAAAACTTAAAACTATTCTAAAATGAACCAAAACATTTGTATTCCTAATATAAAACTCAATGCCTTTATTGTATCCACTGTGACCTAATTTGTGAATCAATATGTCAGATTATAATAAAAACAGTGATTACTCAAGGCAATAACTCTGCAACCTTTTATATGAGGTCACATAAACAGAAGTCAAAAGGGTAATGTTAGAAGCAGCAAGGTTCACAACTCATTATAGTGAGATATAGCAAGAAAATGCTTGTTTTAATACTCTATAAGGCAAAGATCAACATGACTGAATGGGCTGTTACGGTTGGTAAGCTAAGTTCTTAATAAACTATGATGTTCACTGATAAAATAAACAGTGTTATACATAATGAAACCCTACGGTGGGCTGTTGGTATATTGGTATATCTTCTGCATGTTTATGTCTGCTAGTGTGAACATATATGTGGTATCTTCATATATATTTCTAAGCTACTGTGGTCTAAGTGCTTTGTTATTCATGCATTGACTTTTTAATTCATTTAGATTGTTTGGCAGATATTCTGCTAGAGATTCGAACTAATGGCTCCCTTGTGAGTTTTCTGAGGTGGCGACTGTATAAGAAAGTTAAGAGAAAGGAGGATGGTAAAATATCTTAGGAGTTTGAATTAGTTTTTGAGGGGCTGTGAGCTACTTTAAAGCCAAATGTAATTATAATGAAGTAGCAAGAGATGTCTAAAAGCACATGGGACTTATAGGCGCATCATAACAGTAGGCCCCTACGATGCCTCTTAAGGCCCAAGAGGAACCTAATAACATCTGGAACTAATGATATCTGCTGCTAATTACTTTTGAAATTATTTATTACCATGTGTTCATTATTAGCACATAACTAAATCACAAAATCGCATTTTGAGACATGGCCTTTTAAAGCTAAAATATCACACATATCTGAGGAAAGGGTGCTCTCGACATGGTTTTATGGGAGTCCACAGCATTCTATGTTATGCTTGTCTACACCGTAAATAAACTAAAGTTCTTATCTCATTGAATTGAATATTTATCCTGCAGGGCCAAACTTCCAAGTGTTAGAAGTTTCCTAAGCTTCATAATATCCACCTTAACACATATTGAAATGTTTCAATTTCCCTCCAACCCCTGGTTTAGTGAGTACATGTGTTAACTTTTCTGTGACAAATAGGGCAATATTAATGTTCTATTTAATCCAAGCCTTTATTTTTTTTAAATATATTTATTTATATTAAAGTAATTTTGTAAATAATATTATTATTAATAATAATAATTTGATACACTGCAGTTAATATCAATTTCATAAGACAGTCCATGTATTCCTTAAAGAAAGATTCCTGAACATTCTTGTGGTTGCAAATTCTTGAATATAATGTATTTGTGTTGCGACCTGTGATCTACTGTATGTCTGCAATTTAGGGTTTCCATGCATTATTTATTTCAATGCTGAGTTTGCGTGTGGTTTTTCAGTTGATCTATACTTACAAGGCTGGGTTTGTGTGCAAAGCTATGTTTCCATGTGTTATTTATTAATACCTGCAAATACAGGGTTTGTCTTATTCATTTGATCTATATGTTCAATATTGTGTTTCCATGTGTTGTCTATTTGATCTATACCTGAACTACATAAGGGAGGAAAAGAGAGGTGTGTTGCAGTGAAGTAGAGGACAAGGGGACTATGGGGGTGATGTCTGGGAGGGAGCACCCCAGGGCTGGCCCACACAAAGCACCTGAACACCTTAAGCCGGACCTGATAACAACTTGCATGTTTGTGTCGGGTCAGTCTCCGGACCTGCACTATTCATTTGCTATGCAATCAGCATAGTATTGTGCTTCTGTCCTGCTCTGCACATGTGGCATGAGGACATCTCACCCAGAGTCATGCTTGGGTCAGAAGGAGGGAAGACCGCACTGGACTCTGACAGTCTCCTTCTAATCTGTAGAGTCTGTGCGGCAGGTACTTTTTTTTTGGTGATGGAGTGGAGGGTAATATTACATGCTAGCCCAGGGTCCAATCAATTGTGAATACATATTTCACACCAGTCCAACTGTGTTTCATTTATTTATATATTTCATTACCAATTACCAATGCTGGAGGCCGCTTTTAAGAATTAAAAATAGAGTTTAAGTGGTACCAGACAAGCTAATAAATGTGCCAAAATCCATATTCATAGGCGTTCTCTACAAAAATTGACTTACAAGAAAAATATATATTTCTATCATACTATGACAGGTATGAACTGTAGGGGCCTCTGAGGAAGGCTGGGTTAAAAGCCAATCATGTTTTAAAAAATCCATTTTGTTATTATGTGTATTACCAGGGATCCATGTTTGATTTCTCCTTGTCCACTCGTAAAAACCTAATCTGCTATATCATTGAACATCATGAATTAAATTCTTCAAGCTTCAACAATATGAAACCTGTGGCAATTTGGCAATGGATCGGGGAAAGACAATTTCCAAGCACTGCTCCTGTGACTCTAGAAGAAACAGCAATGTAGGGACCTGTATTACGGGATGGTCCTAATCAGGTAGTCCAAGGCCAGTGTGACACCTGAAAACACCTCATAGTACTTTATACGAGTAATCCTCACTGATTGCCAACTTGAAGTGGCAACGGTGAGTGGAGAAAATGGAGGTAGAACCCAGTCTGGAATGCATCTGTATAGACTTGTAGTAGATAGATGAAAATGTTTCTTAGACAGCGGGGTGAAGTTCTAAAGGTTCTGACAACTGGTAAAACCCATGGATTACTAAAGTATGACATATCACACCCCATATGGTCAAGTGAAAACCAAAGTCAAAGACTCAAGAAGCACTCAAGAAGACTGGGTTGGTCTGAAGGCTAGGTAACTAGGTAGGCAGGCAGGTACATATTGACTCCAGGTGTTACCTAGAGTTAAGGACTGGAGAAGGCAGAGTTGGTCTGGAGGCAAGCCAGACCGGTAACCAGGTAGGCAGTCAGGTAGATAAGTCACCTGGTCAGGAAGAATCTGAGGTCAAAGACTGAGAAGGCAGTACAAGACAACTACCAAAGTTGGATTTAAACAGCCTTTCAATTCCAGTCCCTGCCTCTGGAGTTAAATCAAGGCTTGGAAAGCAAATGTGGTGTATGTCCCTTTAAGAAGGATTGTATGGCACTCAAAAGTGCTGCACTTCCATATAGCAAGGCACTAGCTATAGGAGAAGCAACCTAGGAGGAGGTGCTAGAGTTGCATGTCTGGATGCGGATGAGGTCACAGAGGTACCTGACCTTACAGCTCCAAGTGACTGAAGGTTATTTTATAAATATTATCATTTTTATTTAACAATTGAATTGCATCATTAAGTATATTATTCCTAGTTGTACTGAATGGCTCCAAGAAATAATTATTCAACCATGAAAGATTTTGCTCATTCATAATTCTTGTTTGGAACAACGAATTGTCACATGGTACAAAAACACCAGTAATTTATTGCCACATAAATGCAAAATGCTTAACTGCTAAAAAAAAGCACCTCTGGAGAAACCAGTACTAGAAGACCCATAATACAAGAGCCTATGGAGGAAATGTACAAAATCTGATACAATACAATATTATGTTTGAATATTATCAAGTAATTAATAATCATGGAACTCTTAACAAAAGTCTGTTTTCTATTTCAATAAATTGTTATAGATCTTAATATCTTAACCATACATTCTGTTTTAGTAAAATTTTAGTACCATTTTAGGTTTCTCTTTAGGTTTTACCGCATGGAAGCATTCCAATAATTTGGATAATGGAAATATGGGCAAAGCATATAATTATATTCTTACGAAGTGGTGAGTGTTGCCTGGTAAACTATTATTACAGCAAATCTAGCATTTTATTTAACTTTGAAAGGATTAACATTCCCAGAATAATCTGAGACAAAGACAATAATTAATATTTAGAATTTTCATACCCATGCAAAAATAACAAAATATGTCTCGGATCAGGCTAAATACTTAATACTAATACTAATAACTATCTACAGTTATGTGATCTATAAGATATATTACTGGGTTATAATAAAATGTGTTTGTTGCAAAATATCTTTTAATTACCAAATAAAGGCATTCTACATTCTATCAAGTTTAGCTCCTTATATTTTTACTGCTGTGTCTCTGAAAATTTACGTTATAGATAAATAATTTGTATTCTGTGCATGACATGCTCTCAAAGCCTGGCACGTATGCTAAAAGGTAGTAAAGGTATAATTTAAGTAAATGTTGTTTAGAAGACCTAGAGGTTAAGTAGAATACCTGTTAAATATGCTGAGAGCATGAAAGAAAATCCATTAAACCATCAATGCCAAAATATAGTTTGTACCCATATATAAAGTATTACTAGATAGATTTACATATAAATTTTTAATCCTATTGGTTAGAACACAGGATAGCACAATAGTCACTACATACTAAAAAAACCAGTATATTTATCATGAGAAAAAAATTGCATTTTTTCAAAAGCTACTTTTTTTCTAAATTTCCAGTGCTTAATATAAGGAAAAAGGGAAAAAAATCATATTATTCACGAATCTCAATAATTAAAAAAATAAGGAAGAGACAGCAAGGTTAACAATGAAATGAAAAAAAAAAGAATAATTATTGAATAATTAAATACAAGTACGTTATTAGTTTCCCTTGATATCAAGTAAAATAATTATATATAATAAGACTTAAATTAGGTATTATTTTTTTATTATAGCGGTAAAACCAGATTCTATCTATCAAATATTAACCCTGTTTTTTCTTGTTCACCACTTCATTTAATGCTTACCTTCCTTATCTCCCACTGATCTACTCCTATCTTATCTCACCTTCTTAAATTAGCCTTTTATTTAATTCCTTAATTCACTGTGATTGTCCCAAACGCATTGTTTCTATGGAAAGTAATAATACAATTTTTTAGATATTCAACTTTTTGCTTTTACTTTGCTTGTCATACGCATCATTGCAGGATGTCCTGCTTAATAACTTAATGATCTATATAGGTATTGCACTTTATTTGCATTTACCTCTGCTTGTCATCTGCATCATTCCTGGGTTTCCTGCGTAATGAATTGGTTAGGTATTCCACTTAATGGCATATTTCAGGATTCCGTTTTTTTGCATTAATATAATTCTTTTATTTGCCCTTTGATTTGTTCATATTGAATTATTAGTAGCCTGTTAGCTATCCTTCTCTATCTCCCATGTGTCTGTGATTTTATTATGGGGTAATTAGTAATTACTCAGTTGCTAAATACCTAACAACAAGCCATGCCTTATATCTGAAATGACTTTGGAGGCACAAGCCTCCATCTGTGTGCCAGTTCACCAAGGAGTCTGACAAGAAAGGACAAAGAGGAACTTGGAAGCGGGCCTTACAATTTACAGAATTTTGCCAAATTTGGTAATTCGTACAAAGCCCCGAAAAGGATGTCACCCCCCACACACGAAAGGATTGAACAAAAAGCTCCAAATTTTCATTCCTGGCCCTTTCAATCAATCATATTCTCACTCATCCTCATCATCCGCATCTACTTGTTCACCTTCTCTTTTTCATCTACCCTCTTTTATCTTCTATCTTCATCTGCATGTCTGTGGACATAAAATGACGACGCTTCCAGTGACGTCATCTCCCCCATTCATGTAACATCATACACTAACAACCACCCACACATGCTAACACCAAAAATTAACATATACACACTGACTCTAACAACATATGCTCACATACACATAGTCATGCTGATCTAATATATATAATGAATGTGTTACCATGGTAATTGTCAGTGATGCTGGATGGGGCTAAATTACCAATAAAAATGCATGCCCAGAATGTCAGTTCCCTGAAGGAGAAGTGGCATATTTTGCCCTCACTGCCCCTCTGCTGCCCAGTGCTCTCTGCAGTCTACCCCTGCATGCACACAGTGACATATCCTAGCCTAAATATACATGGACATGCACAGAAAGTGCTGCTATAAATTTCAGTGGGGTCACTTTCCTGCCATCAGACCATCAGACCATTGAGAAAGTATATAGGTAGCGAGCTGCAGCATCTATGAAAGGTAACAGTTTTTTATGTATTTATTTTTTGTTTAAACTTTTAGTAAATTGCACAGCAAAGAGAAATACCTTTTAAAAATAGATATTGTTTCAACTCTTAAGCTTTTACATAATGTTTGTGAAAATCACCAAAAAATAGAAAATTATACAAGTTCATAATTGCTTCACAATTACAAAAAAATGTTCAAGGAATTCAAAAATGCATTTTAATGGCACATGAAACTAAAATGAATCATGTCAAAACTGGAAGTTCCAGAGAAAAGTAGCAAATACATATTCTGACAAGAAAATTACTGCCCTCTAAGCAACAAAAGTCATTTAGTACAAGAACTTACTCATTCTCTGTGTCTGTTGTCTGTTTTTTTTAATTATCCATATTTTACAAGGTTTGTTAAAAATCTGATTTTATAACAAAATTACCTTAATTGCCAGAAAAGCAACATATCTTCCAAAGCTTGATATCTTCGTATTATAATTATAAATGACCCAAAATATTGCATTTAACAATCAGCTCAGTAATCAGAAAGCAACAAAATGTTACATGGCTGATAACAATGGCAGCCTCCAGGTCTGCAGATAAAGGACTTGTATTGGTACAAAAATAGATAAAATGATGTTCTCTTTCAATGTGAACCTACCTTACTGTATACAGCCCTAATGTATGTTCAAGGTTAAAATATTTTTTTTGCCATGGAACTTTCCCTCTCAAAGGTAGGCAAATAAACAAATGTGACACCCCCTACCCTACAGTCATCTACTGTATATTTTTCCCTTTATAACTTCTATTATTTTCAAACACACACATTATCGCGTCTTTACCTCTACCCATGAGATGATCTATGCTGTACCTATGCTCTGGAAGTATAAATGTCTCCCCTATTTTCACAATGAAATAGAGAAGAAAGCTCTAAAAGTCCACTTTGTGTACTGCACTCATGCATTTGCACTTATAGTCCTCTCCACCATGTCACAGAATGCTTTGTGTCCAACCACGAATACAGTCTTTTCAAATAGAACAGAAGGAAGTAAGGATCAGTGTGCAAACTCATATAGCTGGATCTACTTTGTATATTTTTATAAGTCTAGGCAGGAGAGGGAAATAGCCTTTAAAGCACATATTGCTAAATTAACAAGCCCAGCTCACCGCAAAAAAGGTGAGTTGAAAGGCCATCCTTAGTGCCATGTCTTCTTTGCCTGAAATGTCATCCCTGCTAGATATTCCCCAGTCAACTGTAAGTGGTATTATTGGAAAGTGGAAACATTTAGGAACAGCAACATCTCAGCCATAAAGCAGAAGGCCACTTATAGTCACAGAGCGGGGTCACCGAGGTGCATGGTGCATAAAAGTTATTAACACTCTGCTGATTCCATAGCTGAAGAGTTCCAAACTTCCACTGGCATTAATATCAGCTCAAAAACAGTATGGAAGGAGCTTCATGGAATGAGTTTCCATGGTCAAACATCTGCATGCAAGTTTCACATCACCAAGTACAATGCCAACCGTTGGATCGAGCGGTGTAAAGCATACCGCCAATGGACACTGGGACAGTTTAAATGTTTTCTGTGGAGTGAAGAATAACGCTTTTTTGTTTGGCACTCTGATGGGTGAGTTTACGTTTGGCGGATGCCAGGAGAATGTTACCTCCCTGACTGCATTGTGCCAACTGTAAAGTTTTGTAGAGGAGGGCAAATGGTATGGGTCTGTTTTTCAGGGATTGAGCTAGGTTCCTTACTTCCAGTGAAGGGAAATAGTGATGTTTCAGCATACCAAGACATTTTGGACAGTGCGATGATTCAAACTTTGTGGGAATTGTTTGAAGAAGGCCCTTTTTTATTCCACTGTTCCCCTGTGCTCAAAGCAAGGTCCATAGAGGCCTGATTAGATGAGTTTGGTGTGGAATAACTTGACTGGCCCGCACATAGCACTGACCTCAACCCAATTAAACACCTTGAACTGGAATAGATATTTCGAGCCAGGCTTTCTCATCGAACATCAGTGCCTGACCTCACAAATACTCTACACAGTCTTAATATTCGTGAAAATTACTTCAAAGTGATGCACCAGTGATATCTCACTCCCACTATGGTACATACATTTAACAGATCTACATCCAACATATGTTGGAGGTGTTTGGAAGCACGGGGACCAATGCATCACCTATGGTGGGAATGCAAGGGCCTAACAAGGGTAAAACAGACAATTGCATTTATTCTACAAGACATCCTCCACAATGAGTACACTTTAACCCCACAACTTTTCCTGTTACAGATTTCACAACGTGCACACGCCAACAAAAATCCATATTAATTCACGTATTTATGGCCTCTAAACTGGTCATCACGAGGAGTTGGAAAACTATACATGCTATTTAATGGGATGAAATTTCATTACAGATAGAATATAAAACAAAATGGAGGAAGGATATTTTATAACAAATAACCAGAATAATGTATTCGGTTCTATCTGGTCGGTCTGGAACAGTCTAGAAATTAAAACTTAGTAGACCATATAAATAATAAATATAATAAATATATCACTCTAATGAGTCATATAAGACCTGCATGTTGTAGAATCTGTCCCCGGTATAGCCACTGCAGTCGTTGACCTTCATGATAAGATCATCTCCCCTGCATCCAAAATACTATTACAAACATTGTTTAAGATGCAATTATAGAGGATCCCGTATGTGTAACTTGCATGATTGAATGTATTGGTATGTAATTGTATACCGTATTTGCTCGATTATTAGACAAGGTTTTTTTTCAGAGAAAATCGGGGTCGTCTTATAATCAGACCTCAAATAGATCTGACTATGAGACTAAGATCCAGATCCCCCGCAGCGCTGCAGGGGACCTGGATCCTCCTGTCTTATGCCCCCCCCAAAACTTACCAGTGCTTCTGACTCCCCCTGTTTTGTCCGGGTAGCGTGTAGACATCTACACGATTCGCGTAGACAACTTCCGCTGCAGCCAGAAGGAGGTGCGTTTAGCAGCGGTGCGGGGAACTCTCCTCACTGACAGCCGGGGAAGGTCTGCTCGATGGACGGAGACAACCCCCACTGCTAACCACACCTCCTTCGGGCTGCAGCAGAAGTTGTCTACAGGAATTGCGTAGACGTCTACACGCTGCCCAGACAACACACCGGGGAGTCAGAAGCACCGATAAGTTGGGGTGGGGCGTGGGGAGCTGTTAAATTGGGGGGGGGGGGGGCATAGGCATTTCTTTGGGCAGAGTGTCTCTATGAAATGCCTTTTGACCCCCTATGTGCCACTCTGCCTCCAGAAATGCCTTATAAAAAGGCATATTATGGGGCAGAGTGGCATATAGGGAGATATAAGGCATTTCAGGAGGCAGAATGGCGTATAGAGAGTTAAAAGGCATTTCTGGAGGCAGAGTGGCACGTAGGGGGTCAAAAGACATTTCATTGGGCACAGTGGCATATAGAGAGTTAACAGGCGTATCATGGGGCACAGTGGTATTTAGAGGGTTAAAAGAGCATATCATGGGCACGGGGCATATGGGGTCATCAGGGAACATTTATGGAGCAGAGGGGCAAGCTGGGGGCAAAGCTGTGCATAACTGGGGCGCAGGTGGAAAATAATACAAAATAAAATAAAACAAAATATTTTTTAATCAATCATAGCTTTTATTAAAAAAAAAAATAACTTTAGAATTAAACATGATTAACAATTTACAATAGGTAAAACTTTTTTACCTATAAGGGTCATCTTAATAATTCAGGCTTTTCTTTTTTTTTTTCTATTAATATATCGGATATTGGGAGGTCCATCTAATAATACAGGTACCGTCTTATAAATTGAGCAAAAATACGCGATAATTTATTTGGAAAGTTTTATAAAAAAATTCGTAACAGCTCTATTTACAGAGCTCATTGTTCTTGGTTTTAAAAATAAACCAATATTTAAAAAAAATACTCTACTGGATGAATGGGCTAAAATTCCCACAAAAAACACTCCAAAATATTGTGGAAAGCCTTCCCAGAAGAGTGGAAGCGTTTGTAGCAAAGAGGGGAAAAAATTATATTTGAATGTCTATGTATTTAGAAATAGTCAGGTGTCCCAATACTTTTGTCCATATAGTGTATATGTATTGTGTGGCTAAAGATGTGTTATTGAGTGGTTGTGCGTGTGTCATTTTGCTGAGAATAAAGTAAAAATCATCTGAACAATGTTTTAGCTTGTTTGAGTTGGTCTGCAGCAAAGTGTCACAAATATGTATCACACAATAATGTCACTATGACCTTAATAAATTCCAAGGAGATTTCTAAATCCCAATCTATGGATATTATAGTGTATATACTAGTTTGCCAGCTGCACCTGCTACTTCTGTTGACATCCTGCTTATAACCTATAGCTATGTGCTGTACTTCACTCTTGCTTATACTTCACTACTACTATACTTCAGTTCCTTTATTTTAATCTATATACAAGGATGTCCACCTACTTATGAATCACCTGTTGCTACATGTGTATTCTATGTTGGGGTGGTGATAACCCCCCCCCATTTTCTACCATATGTGTTCTGGTTAACAGAATAAACCTCTTCTAAACATTCAGCTTTTGTGGAGAAATGTGGAAAAATATCTTACTTTTAGACTTTAAATAGTCTAATTTAGCATGTGTGTTCCTTAACCAACAGTAAAATAGAGCTTCATTTCTTCTAATGCTGGAAACCTGCTGACCTGATATTCTTCTGATCGAAACTGAGAACGCTTATGCTACTTTTATGCTAAAATGGAATATGAATCTTTTTGAGTGTTCCTTTTAGTTAATGAAATTAATCGTGAACAAGAAACAAAAGCAGCTGGTTTGCCTGCAGACAAACATTAAGTCAGCACAATCTGCTGCCACTAATCAACAACAAGCAACTTCATTTGAAGAGTTTTATTACAATGTGGTTACAAATCTGGATGTGCGTTTCAGGAATTAAAGCAAAGCATGTTTGTTTCTTTATGGATGTTTCTGCAGATACACAAGAAATATGTACCAGAACAGTAGCACCAAAGTTTGTCTGAAATAATTTTGGCAAACCTGTAAGATCATTTATTTCCTCTTTTAGATTTGTCTGTGTTTCCTTCTATTTTTCTTTCTATGTTTTCTTTGAATGCATTTATCTTAGAATTTGTGAGAAATATTTTTTTAACTAAGTTGTGCAGTGACCCTACATTATCTCCCATGGCAAGTAGAGGTCTTGGTTTTGATTTTGAGTTATACCAACTCACTTTTTGTCAATATGGAAGATACCCCAATGTACGCCACCAAAATAAATATGAATAAACTTGAATAAACACTTGAACAGCAACATCTTCTTTCTGACCACTTGCAAAAAGGATTGTCAGGGCACGGCTGGAAATGCAAGGCAGGAGCATAAGGCACTGGGACCTTGCAGCTAGCCAAAGGGTATCGTGTGGGCTTAGCCAGACCAACTAGAGGACAAGGCAGGCAGAACAGGTTAGCCAAAGTCGAGGAACAAGTCTTGGTCGAGGGGCAGGAGACAATCAGGATAGTCACAAGGCGAGCCGCGGTCAGGAACTGAGAAGTCAAGCAGCAAAGTGCTTGTAACACTCAAGCATAGACTAGTGTATGGGTACTATAGGGGAGGGCTCCACAGCCGCTCATTCATCCCTTTAGAGGGGCAGGGCTCAGTAACCAATAGGGAGGCAGATTTAGGCAGAAAGCCATGCCCCATTGCTGGCAGGAGCAGTGTTACACCGCTGTCCCCTGTAGTCCCCTGAGTAAAAAGATAGCGTGCTGCCATCCCGTGAAGGTAAGAGACCCTGGCCCTCTGTGTGGACAGGCTGCAGGGTCTGACAAGGATCTAATCTCTAAAGGCCTTGTACTGAAGAACCCCACCCTGGGCAGCTATGCACCGCCATTATGCACCAGTCTGTCACATAAGCTATGCAACAAACTCATTGGGATATGTTACAATATCAAATCAAAATTATAAGCAGAGATATCAACCCTCAATGAACAGATCAGATCAGACACTGAGGACACAAAAAGGTCCTTCTGCGGTACTACAGGAGACTACAATCACTCTACATCAACACTAAGAAAAAGAAACTACAGTGATTGAGACACAAAGCAGCTTTCACAGCAGAATTTGTCAACCAGAACAGAACTGCACTCTGACACATCGTAGAACTTAAATAATTCTTAATTAGTTGAAGTTTGCTAAATGACCTATCTCCAGAAGCTACTGTTGCTGGAATTGTTAATAGTATTCTTAAGCTAACACAAACATTTAGAAACAGGTCACCAAGTCTGTACTCTGTTCAACAGAACTAATAGTTTTAACTGTGCACTTAACAAACCTTGTTTTATGTACTGAGAGGAACTGTTGTATTTCTTTTCCAAAATCACCATTAAGGTCAGCAGGGTATTGCTCTGATAAAGATAACGCTTTTCTCTCCACATCTCTTTCAGACATGGTGAGATATTTCCACAAGAAATCAATTTGTCTGTCAACTCCTTAACAATATTGAAGTGGACAGTTAATCTTGCTATAATATTTTCTAACAAAATGTAAAAGTAGGCTTTTTCTGGAGTACCATCTGTGTCATGTATTTCTTCCAAGTTAGCATCAGATATGCTGTCATCGTACAGCCTAGCCCTCTTGCGTCTATCTCATCACATCTACAGGAAAGTTTTATATCTATATTTAGGTTTGACACTGCTGATTTGACTTCATTCCACATGCTTTCCAGTGGTTTCCAAGTTTTGTCAGCTCTGTGAGGAGAGTTTCTGTGTTTGCTACTGAAATATCCAGAGTGGAATCTTTAGCTTAGATGACCTTGCTGCAAATATCTATGCCAATGTCATGAACCTGGTAAGCAGGTTGGGTAGGAGCCCAGTTGCAGGGGATATAAGGGGTTCTGTCTGTACCCCACGATGCATGACGGCTAGAGGGATGATACAGACAGGCGCAATGAAACACAGTACAGGCAGAATACTTTGTAATGTACTGTATTGAAGAAGGTGACAGGAACAATAAGTACAGGAGGTAAGTCTCTTGGCAGGAAGCCCACTGGCAGGGCGGACGGCAGGAAGCGCACTGGCAGGGCAGATGGCAGGAAGCCCACTGGCAGGGCAGACGGCAGGAAGCCCACTGGCAGGGCAGGAACACAGGGTCAGGTACAGGGCCAAAGCAGAGCGGTCCAAACACATTAATGCAAAGACCTGACAGGTTTATATTGGCCGGGTTCCACTCAGGTAATCAGACTCAGTTGTCCCAAGCAATCAATAACGGGTGTTCCAGAGAAGGAAGAACGGCAGACACACATGACAGCAAATAATTACTGCATGGTCCTGGCTAGTAGGGTGGAATCCTGACAGCCAGGTAAACAAAAATACCATACAGCTTTCTTTAGCACACAGGCAAAAGATGTCACATATAATAAAACTCCATGTACTCATTTTCTTGTTTTGGCCATCACATGTATTTCTACTAGGTCTTGAGTGCTTATTTAATGCCAGGCTGCCTAAACCTTTACACATTCAACATGATCTGACAATCTTGCTTCAGACATATCATAAAGAGAACAACCAATATGGTTTTGTAGTAATTCCCAATGCTTTGGACTGGAACAAGTGGTGCACAGTTTAAATCCTTCCGAAAAATGTTATTGCTTCAGGTATGCACCGTTGTAGTTTCCAGTCGTATTTGCCCCATTATCATAGGATTGGATCTCTGGAATCACTGAGAGGAATAGCATGTTCAACCAATGTATCCGTTAGCAACTGAGCAATTTCTTGCCCTCGTTTTTGTTGCTACAATCTGCAAACTTGAGGAATCTTTTTTTGAATCTCATACTGAGTTTCTTCTTAATGTACGTATCCCAAAATAAATGTTGTTTAAATCTTCAGTTACTGCAATATACTTTGTAGATTTGCTCTCAAGCAATTTTTAGCACCAAAATATGCTGAGCCTGAAACTTTACTATACCACTGTGTGTAGCTAGTAGACTACAATGCTACAATAATATTACAAATCATAATGTTACAATATATAAAACTATGTAGGCTTACAAAAAATGTAAATTGTCGTTTTCAAAAAATAGATGCAAACATTTTGTTAGATTTCAGGAAATTTCAGGCTTCTCTCCTTTGGTTTCCGGACTCCTTTACCACCTTGGGCCCAGTTACAATGGGCCCCCTGCACCCCCCTCTAATGTATGTTAATTATTATGTTAATTGTGTCAATTCACTAGATGTCCCTGTTTAATAATGCAATATTTTCTTAGAATGCTTTACTGTAATATGTAGCTTAAAGAAGAATTACCTAATATCACATTTCCGTTCATGTATTGACTCACGAAGACATCAATTACCAATGATATATTTATGAGGTTGTGATTTTTGCCTGTCACCTCCTGAATCTACCTTGTTAAATGGGTTTCTTCTCCATGCATTCTGGGTCTTCTTTGTGACCAAATCTAACAGGGCAGAGGTTTCGCGAACTGACTTGTAGTATCTTATGACTGAGCCACGTTTAGAGTCATTGAGCTCTTCAGTAAGACCTATGCTACTGCCAATGTATTTAATATACCAGCTAGCAATGAGTGCGGCTAAAACATCTAAACTCAATAATTAGTAGTGGTGTCCACATTATGTGTATGTTACACATTATAGAAATATTTATGAATCTATGTGTATCATGAAAGGCCTGCTGCATGACAACTTGATTTAAAAACATTAAGTAGCATATTAGCGTTTGCATGAAAGGTGTCATTAATATGTCATTGGGGATAGGGGGTACTAATTAACATTCAAGAGTGGGTTATATTCTCTGAGATGTTCTTCCCCAGTTTCTAATACAAAGTTATTTCTAATTGTCAAAAGAAAATGGGATATAGGCAAGATATCCTTTCCTCCATTAGCAAGCCCCGCACCAGTCTAACCATAAGTTCATAAAAATTTTACTTTTGTGAGGAACATTTTTAATTAAATATATCACATTTATGGTTAGGAAAGTTATATGCATATTTTACAAGTGTACAAATTAAAAATTGTTATATTCATATTAGTCATTGTAAAGAACAAAAAATATAGATGCATAATATAGTGTGATGGCCTTTTGCATATAGCAAATGACACATTACTTTGACCCGCCAACAGCTAACTGAATCCAAGGATCAATAATAATAATGTTCCTTATAATTACTGCTGACTGCTATACATTGTGCACCATTTGAATGATTGTCTATTAAGAAAACGAAACACTTATACAGTTTCATGCTTGGGAAGACTGAGTATATTTAATTCCAAACATTGCTGGATCTCTGAATTGATCCAGCGGAAGATGCAAATTGAAACAGTTTGCTAAATTGAATTAAAAATATATAAAATAATCACTGTAGATCACAAACATATTCTCTGTATTGTATTTATTGCCTGAACACAAAAATAGATACTACTGAACAAGTCTTAAAGAAACTAGTAATAAAATACCATACCCTTGTGCATTAAATTATTTAAAAACTCTACAGCAAACAGAGGTCTTCATCGGAGTATATTTACAGGGCAACCCCCATTATAATTGTGGCTCTCTGATTTAACTTTTTCTAACTACTATGTGTTATATGTTTACATCTGGAAAAGGGGCCTATAAAGTCCTGAAAGATTATGAGACTGGACATCTTACACTGTTGATCCACTAAGATACTGTTTTGGACACTTATTTAGAATTCCTATAACAGTTCAAAGGACTTCCATAAAATATAAAAATAAAATATGGTCAGTATCCTGAAAATGTGGTAGCCCTTCAAACCTCCATGACTTATGTGGAAGCCACTTGTCTATCTGTAATGCCAGACACTGCAGACAAGTGGTTTCCACATTAAAAAAAAATATATATATTTTTTTTTTACAGATGGTAGTTCTTTTTGGAAATGTGTTGTATGATTTATCACAATATAGCACAAGAAGCTTAGTATAATTTACATAGACCTTTATGATCTAAAATATTGATATGATAAACCATTATATTAGTTGATTCAATCAGAACCAAAGTAGACTGTAGACATGTGCAAATGGGCCAAAAATGTTACGGGCACATTTTTCATTGTTCATTTTCAGGCAACAAATTATGTCCCCTACCTATTCTGTTGGGGAGAGGGAAGTTTTAATTTGGGAATGAAATTCATTGCCTGATGCCCATTCCACATCTGCATCTTTTTCTCTCTCCATATTCTCCCTTTTATCTTTTATCTTGTCTCTTCTATCTTCGTCCGCATCTCCACAAACATAACCTGGCACAAACTTCCACCAAAGTGGTAGCACTTCAGGTGATGTCCTCTCTCTCAATCCTCCAATCGGGAGAAAGGATGTCACCTAAAGCACCCCTGATCCTCCAATCACATTGGGCATATGAAGAAGATAGATGAGAGAAGATAAAAGAGACAAAATGAAAGACAGAAGGTGTGGAAGTAGACGGCAGAGGCGGAAGTGGGCAGCAGAGAAGGTAGGGGAAACATTTGGAGAGTATGAGAGAGAGTTAACGAAAATGAGAGTGTGGGAGAGTAAAAGTGTGTGAGTGAAAGGGCCCAACAACACAGTGACTGATAAAAACTTGGGGTAGAGGATGATGGTTAAGTAAAATGGTAACATAAAGAGAAGTAGGGGAAATGGAAAATTGGAGATGAAAAAATACAGTATCCAAAGGGAAAAGAGGAACTTTTTGTAAAAAAAAATGAATATAGCCCAGCCCAGAGATTTTTCTAGAGGATATCCATACATAAGCATTTATCTATTTACACATAGCTTATTTACTGTATCAACGGTATGATCACTGTATGTGCCTAATACATACAAAATATATTCCTGTAAACATCTTATAAGTTGCATCTAAAAATCTATAACAAAGAGTTCTTTGCCCTGCAGCTATTATTCACATCGAAAACAGTATCTGCATTTTAAATGGAAAAGTTAATGTAATGCAAGGATAAAGATCATAAAAATGATTGCTCAATGATGGTGAAAATAAACCATGAAAAAATAAAGTAGATCTTCAATGTAATGCTATTAAAGTAAACACAAGGCTTCAAGCAACATAAACCAAATACTATGGCGAATGGTTGAGTGAAATGAACTTTGTGTGAATATTGCAAAACTGATTGTTTACTTTTATAATTCCAACTACTGTAAATAATCATGAATTTTTGGGACTAATTATCAGTTTGTTATATACTGTTCTCATTCTCAAATATTTCTAGCCTTATTTAATTAATATTTTACTGAGCACTGATGACTATTGTGTACCAGTAACCCTTTCAGGACAAGGGATTTTTCAAACCCTAAGGATAAGAGGGTTTTTTTTTTAATAATTTTTAACATTTGTTAAACCATTATTCCCCTTTTCCATACTTGATGTACCCATACAAATTATACATTTGTTTGTTCAGGACAAGTAGAAATCTATGTAGAAATCATAAAACTATACTAAAATAGGAAAAAAACATTTAGCAATTTCGCTTGGGATTTCTTCTACATAAGTGCCACTGCTGAACAATGATCCGATTTAGGTACGGCAACCTTCCCTGATTACAGTATTATCCCACATAGTTTTTTTTTTATGTCCTGGAGGGCCGCATCATCCTTTACACATCACCCAATATTGTATCTTTTTAATACTACTCGCATAAGGAGTTTAGGGGTAGTGATTTTTTTAGTGGGGCTAAAGGATATTAGGCCACTTTTGAATTAAGCTTTTCCTTTCTCCGCCGTCCCTAGTGCAATATGGATAGCGAATTCCTTTGTTTCTTCCTCTGATCTCCACTGTACTGATCACACTGTAATAACACATGGCTCCATAGCTTCTACCTTCTAGTGGGTGTCAGCAATGACACATATTGGAAAGGAATGCTCAATATCACATTTTGCCAATGCTAGCTTCTGCTAACAGGAGAGTGTCCAGGGTGTTGTTGGACAGCCCGATCTCCCGTGCAGCAGGGGGGGCTTCCCTGCCACTTCACAAAAGGCTTTGAAATATGTTGTGTTTGAAATATGTACACATGTGCTGCACAAATTGGTACAGATTCGGTCATGGTCTATTAGCTCATGGGAAATCTATGCTGGGTTTTGATTGTCCAGTCTGAGAATTTTGTAATGCCTAGAGCGGGTTCTTTACGTTCTCATGCATCAGTATCAGGAAGGTTGTTTAGGAGTCAGGAAATTCCACTGTGCTCCATGGGCAAGGGGAGGCGCTCTGAGAAGATCCCTGAACCAAATGAGGCATCATCTGCCTGGACCTTTGTATGATGTCTGAGGGAGCTCTTCTAGATCTTGGAAGCTAAGAAGGGTTGGGCATTAGTAAGTATTTGAATGGTTGTAGCCACTTTTTTTTACTGTGTGAGACTTACTCAGCTGACTTTTAACTAGGTTTTTAACATCTCTGTTACCACGGTTACACTACTATCAGCCAGGCCATTTACCAGCTAATGTTCATTTCCTTCTTGCCCTTGTGTTTTGTTTCAGCTATCCAGTGCGTTCCTGAGTATCCTGTGTTCCCGTGTATGACCTGGCTTCATCGAGCTTCCGTTCTGGCTCTTGTTCCCTGGCATCCATAACATGACTTGGCTGATCTCCATACACATGACCCCGGCTTGTCTAGTTGCACACTTAGATTACTGACTCTGGCTTGTTTTTGGGATCATGATTTTGTAATATTGCTTTTGCCTTAATAAAAGGGTCTTTATATTTTACATTTTCTGGGTCTGTCTGGTTTCTAGACCCTTACAGGGCACAGGGTGGCCACTGGAAGAGCAGGGCTGGTTAAGGAGAGCATGGATTGGGATTTGGGATCAATGAAAGGTCTCTTAATCATGGAAGCTAGTATGTGCCATCATTACCCCCCACAACTCATCTGTGCCATCTTTGCCCCTTGCCCCTAAAGATTTTTAGGCATAATAGGTTTGAAGAGATGTAAAGTATATGAACACAGCATGAGTTTGTAATGCACAAAGTCCTCAGGTAAATGTAATTTGCCCCAGACACTCAGCTCTGAGTGAACACCTTTGGTGGTGACAAGTTTATGTAGAGTGCCACAGCTGAGGTGGGAGATGCGGGGGTTGCACACAGTCATAGGAGCTACCTCATTTAGGACGTTATACTGAGCTGTGGCAATGTAAGGCCAGTTGGAGGTAGAGATGGTTGGAAGGAGAAGCCGAAGAGTGTTGTAGAAGTCTAAGGTCACCTACACTTCAGTAATTATGGTGGTCATTCAAGTGGATTAGGTAAGGAAGGTCTGGCAAGATTGGATGTTAGGAGGTTGTGGTCAGAGAGCGAGAAGGGTGGGTTAGCGAACTGAGAGATATAACAAAGGTGGGAGAACACCAGGTCAAATTGATGGCCATCAATCTTATTGATGTGCTACAATCTTACAATCTTCATGATGATTTATTATAATTTAACAGCGTATATAAAAGTGTATCAACCATTTATCAAATCATTAAGAACTTCAAAGAGAGAGGTTCAATTGTTGTGAGGAATGTGTCAGGGTGCCCAAGAAAGTCCATAAGTGCCAAGACCAGGGCCGGCCTTAGGGTTGTGCGACCTGTGCGGCCGTACAGGGCACTATGCCAACAGGGGCGCCTGCCCGGGACTTAAATTAAAGCATCCTTTTTTTTGTTTTTTTTTAACTTTATTTAACATCCTCCATTTTAAATAAAGTTTTTTTTTAAGTTTTGCAGCAACCGCTCGGCGCCCCTCACTCTCCGTGACTCCGTTTTTCTGGCGCTCAGCTGTGAAGTGCACACCGCGGCAGATCGGGAAGACGGACGCCTCCAGCTCCCACTGCAGGACTCCGGCAACGAGGTAAGTAAGGATAGGGAGAGGGGCAGAGAGGAGGGGCAGAGGACGGGGAGCAGTGAGTAGGGGCAGGGGGGGGGCAGTGAGAAGGGGCAGAGTGGGGGGGCAGTCCATAGAAATGTTGGGTCCATGGCCAGGAAACTTCCCAAACCTTAATACCATTGGGAACTTGTGGCCAATCCTCAAGAAGCGAGTGGACAAACCAAAGCTCACAAATTCTGACAAACTCCAAGCATTGACTATGCAAGAATGGGCTGCCATCAGTTAGGATGTGGCCCAGAAGTTAATTGACAGCATTGAAAAAAGAGGGATCAACACTGCAAATATTTACTCTTTGCATAAACTTGTAAATGTAATTGCCAATAAACGCCTTGGACACTTATGATATGCTTAAAATCATAATTCAGTATACATCTGACAGAAATATCTAAGAACACCGAAGCAGCAAACTTTGTGAAGACCAATACTTGTGTCATTCTGAGAAACTTTTGGCCATGACTGTACATATGCACAATAGCTGAGCTTATTCTAGTCATTATTTAGCAAAAGTGTTTTCGTATATTGTTATTTTGTGTTCTTTATTTGTAAAGCAGGAGTCATAAATTAAGATTAAAGTTTACTGGGCTAAATGAAAATACCCTTTTTTCTTAGAAAGTATGCTAAGTTTACATTTATAAAAAAAACATGACAAAGCCTTACAGTGTTGGCAATCTTCTTACTCGGTAATTTGAAGAAAAACACAATTTTCCTCAATTGGAGACTTTGTTCAGAGGACTTAAAACTATTTCATTCACTGCATAATAATGAAAATAGGCACAAACACAAGAAAGAACTGAATATATATATATATATATATATATACATCAAAGCGATAGAATAAAGGCCAAAATAGAACATTTAAACAAACATAACTATCACAATTATAATGCTAGCCACAGAGCACAAGCTGTGTTTATTGTCGTTTCCCTCAAAGCATAAAATAAAAATCTAAATATATTTTAATTCATTTGTGTGAGCCTTACCTGAAGAATGGAGGATGTTATAGCTGCAAAGGAGGGTGGGGCAACTCCATATTAATGCCTATAGTTTTGAGATATATATTTTTGATGGACCTGTGTCCACATACTGTAAGTAATTGTGGTTTCATTTTATATATACATATATACATACATTTATATATACATATACATATATATATATGTGTAGCTGGGGCAGCGTGATATATATATATATATAATTTATAAAAAATAGAAAAAGTTTTGAAAAGTTTTTGTTCTGAAGACAAATTTGGCTGCTATAATTAAAAATTTTAAAAAGTGGCATTTGGATGGGAGCAATCGTACAACCGTGAGAAAGTATCATAAAACAGTGACCTTTATGGAAGGGCAAAGCCATAGTACAGTAGTAGAAAGCAATACAAAGGCAATGGAATATTAGAAATGAAAAGCAAACTTTGCAAATAAAGAAAGAAGATGAAAGGAGATTATGCGAGTGTGTGAACGATCATTTTAAAATGATTGTTCCAGGAATGCAGATGAACATAGAAGGATAACGATAGGGTAGTAACAAGCTAGTGATAAATGAAAGTGGACAGGATGAAATTATTATAGTTAAATGAAAATGAGGCAATAGAGAGTATATAAATGATAGTATGTGATTAGTAACAATTCTTGCTGAAGTAAAGTAAAGGTCTGCTGTTTCTCAGACTGATATATATGCCCCCCATTTAACCCCCACCCGCACCTGCACTTACCGGTGCTTCCGACTCCCTGCTGTGTTGTCTGGGCAGCGTGTAGACGTCTACGCGATTTGCGTAGGCAACTTCCGCTGCAGCTGGAAGGAGGTGCGGTTAGCAGCGGGGGTTGCCTGCGTCCATCACGCAGACCTTCCCCGGCTGTCAGAGAGAATTCCTTGCGCAGAACTCTGAACTCTCACCGATGGACGCAGGCAACCCCCGCTGCTAACCGCACCTCCTTCCAGCTGCAGCGGAAGCTGTCTATGTGAATCGCGTAGATGTCTTCAGGCTGCCCTGGGGAGTTTGGGGGGGGGGGCATAAGACAAGAGGATCCAGGTCCCCTGCTGCGCATCGGGGGATCTGGATCCTTATCTCATAGTCAGACCTATTTGAGGTCTGATTATAAGATGATCCCGATTATAGGACGAGGGGTCTTTTTCTCTGAAAAAACCTTGCCTTATAATCTAGCAAATACGGTATATATATATATATATATATATATATATATATATATATTGTGATAAGATGCAGGGTGTTTTCACTGATGGTGCGTACATCCCCGGTGCTCCACCCCGCAGTTCACATACAACTGAAGTGAAATAGAATCTTGGTTAGGGGTTCAGGCTGACTCCAAAGCACTGCTTAGCTGCAAGTAGGGCAGACCGAGAAGAGGTTGTTTGAGGGTTACTATACATATATATATATTTCACGAAACTCTGTGTTACAAGTCAACGTTTCAGTCTTTTTATTTGTAGACTTTCATCAGGATCATTTATATGCATCACTGCTGCAGTTACCAGGCACCGGGCATTTTTATCATTTAACAAAATGCAAAGTGAGTGAACTGAAGAAAAATCTAAATCAAATCATTATTTGGGGTGACTACCCTTTGTCTTAAAAAAACAGCATCGCTTCTTCTAGATGCGCTTGCACAATCAGCAAAAACGAACAAACTACCAATAATGGTAGAGGTACGTGCCCTGTACATATATAAACACCAAAACCTATTACAAGGAGAGCACGTAAGAAACAAAGTAAATCTTTATTAAACAATATGATTTAAATCTAATAAATATATAATATAAAAGTATCTCGGCACCAAGACACATATAGGAAGGTACATATGAACAGAGGCACAAGACTATAGGAACTAGGATGGAAATACGTATGTATATGAAGGCATAAATAAGAAATACAAGGATGACCACAGCGATAAAGTGAAAAGAAACAAATGAAATAACATACAGCAATGTTACATCGGTGCTCAAAAGTTACTAACCAAACCTAGAAGAAAGGCTGAAAACAGCAAAAAACCTGGTAATGAATGGTGGCAAGTCCAAAAGTACCAACCCCAAAGTACGTTTCGCTGCAATGAGCTTCGTCAGCGTCACCAGTCATACTCATCTTTTTTGGTGACAAAGATGGCTCAGATAAGCCGTTTGGGTGGAAAATATGGATTCCATGAAAGGAAACAGTATTAAACTGATTAGATTTAACACCCAGACTTATATTATATATTAGACTTGTGCATTGCCCAAAAAATGCCTCTCTCTGTCCAAAAGTCTTGTCTGTGCCATCTGCAATCTCCCACTGCTTTGTATCTGGTCCCCTGTCTGCTCACTTATCTTCTCCAGCCATTTTCTGGTCTCTTCTGATCTCTCCTTACAGAAGCACAGACCATGCTGACAGGAAAGGTGGGAAAAGGGAGTAAGAAGGGGGGAGAAAGGGAGTCAGTATGTAACTACGGCAGAGAAAAAAAAACAAGAGAAAAGGGAGGGGCTGTAGTGTCCTCAGGCCCCTGGAGAGGCGTGAGATACATCCTCCTCCCTATTGACTATGGGCCCTGGCTCTGTCAAGACTTCTGTTTGTGTAGGTACAGGGGGTCAGTTTCTACTGATTTTCTCCGGTACAGGTTTAACCATATTTCCTACATATTAGAGGCTCTGAGGACTGTGGAGTGCTGATAACGATTTGGGATTGGTCCTGTACACAGATGATGTTTTGCAATTATTTATTGTATGTCAATTTATCTCTGTGTCTCCCCCTGTATTCAGCTACCCCCGGATGCAACCAGGGAGTAATCTGTTGAATGTCTGACCCCCGCTCCCATGGTGCACTAAGATGTTGTTTAAATCTCTCCCCCATTGTATTCCACTATGTTGAAAATTAATTTATGTCTGTATAAAAAAAACCCTGTGTGAGACTCTGAATAAACAGTTCTTGCATTTAGCTTCGGCTAGGGATTTGGGTGACTGGAGAGTCGGTGCTTTGGAGTCTGCCCGTATACAGTTCTTGTAAGACCTAGGAAGCAGCTATTGATGGAGGTACCCTGTCGGGGCACAGGGAGTCCCGTCACAATAATATCACACTTGCTTATCTGTAGAGGTAAATTCTTAAAGGCACTGTCATTGTAAATTGTCATTTGCCTATTAACTATGCTCCCTGAGATTTTTACATTCTACTTAATGTAAGGAAGACATACTTTACTGAGGGGAGGGTAGTAGATGTGTTAAACAGCCTTCCGGCTGAAGACGCTTGAGGTCCACAGAACCCCTGAGGTTTGTAATTGTAATATAGTCTTTGCTGTATTTGCTAATACTTAATAAGCAGTACTTGTTACATTTACGGAACCCACTTTAAACTGTAACCAGATTTTCTGGTTATAACAAAACTTACAGTATATGGCAAAGAACAAACTGCTTTTCAATGGCAAAAATACAGGGGTATTTCTTTACTTATAATGTCGTGTGAATGTTTGATATAATATTTACTTGGTTTATTTATGTATCTTACTTAAAAGATATACCGAGGGCATGTTTTTTAAAAAATAGATAATTTTTAGTTAGCAAAAAAGTCTTATTTTTGACGGAGAACCTTCTTGTTTTATGTCTCATCAAGCTGTGGGAATGTTCAGTGGTCTGTGAAATGAAGAGAAGATTATGCTGAAAATAACAATTGATTTTTTTTCCCATGAAACAAAGTTTAAACTGGCTGTTTCTACCACGCAGCTTTTTTCAGATCAATCAATACATTCTAAAAAGCAATAGTTATGTGATGCTATTTCTAAAGATTTGTTAATTTTGTTAGATTATAAAAGGTTTCATAACGCTAAAGCATGCACCATTTTTAGTATTTCTTTTTTCTTGTAAGAAGATATGTAGTGTTCATTCTTCTTCTACACACAATTAATCAAATTCAGTTCTTGAGGTAAATATAGTTTTTAGGTCAAGTATTGGTTCAAAAAGAACAGTGGAAAAGTAACATGATGAAAAATGTGCACCACTTGTAACCCGTGCATATTTAAAAGAAAAATAACAAAGTACAAGAGGGACAAGTTAGAACAAGGGGTCATCATTTAAAAATAGAGGGTCAGAGGTTTAGATGTAAAATGCAGGGCTCACTTAGCCGAAACCAAAAATGACCCCCCTTTAAAAATAATAAAAAATCCCACACTTTTAATAAAAGTAAGTTACCCACCAAAACTGTACAAAAATGTAATAACAATGTTAATATAAAGTATATATATATATATATATATAATATAATATATATATATATATATTATATATATATTGTTAACAACAATCTCAGGCATACCCAAATTTCATGCTCTGGTTGGCTGGGCATGATAGGAGTGTAATTACTGTCAACAATCATGTATAAATTAATATTGTTATTGTATTTTTTGTCCAAATTTGGTGTTAACCACACTTTTATTAAAAGTAAGTAACACACCACAATTGGACAAAAAAATTCAACAATATTCAACCCAGGCAACCAGTAAATGCTGGAACCTAGGCATGATGGGACTGTGATTGCTGTTAGCAATCACACTCTTATCATGCCAAGCCAGCCAGTACATGCTGAAACCTGGTTAGCTACCCCCCTTGTGTATTGATGCTGCCAGCAGTATGGGGTCTGCCCATCACTTACAGCCCCCTCCATTTACACATCCATACTATCACACACACACTCATTCATTCATATACTCATTCATTCACAGATTCCTCCATCACTCCATACTCCATATACTCCATACTCATTCAAACACCACCACCCCCTTAACTGCACTGCAGCTCTCTGGATGCTGCTCATACACTTCAACAGGGGACGTGGCCTCCCTCTGCATTCTCTTGTACTGCACTGAGGAAGGAGGAATGGAGCAGAGTCATGTGATGTCACGTACATTCACGTGACTCTGCTGGGTTCCGCTTCCTCTGTGCAGTACAAAAGACCCTTCCACAGGTAAGGGTCCCAGTTGCCCTAGCTGCCGATCTCACGCGGGCCGCACCTCAAGGTCCCACGGGCCGCATTTGGGCCTTGGGCCGCATGTTGGATGCCTCTGCTCTTGTAACAAATTGTCTCTATACTGTATGTGACATGGGCATACGTTCTTGTGGCTGGAGGAAACTGTGTTTGATCATATCGGAGGTTGGTATTATTGGTCCCCTCAAGGATGGGGGGTTGCTATGGCAGGCAGGATAGTGGGATATGGTATTTTTTAACTGCTGCTTCTCATCATTGTGCGCAGATCATTGTGGGCAGGTATGAAGGTGTGCAGCTGGGATAGAGATAATTTAGCATTTGGATTGGAGAAACTTGTTACTGTTTGGTACGCAATCTTTCCTCTGATAGGCAATATTCTGGAAAGGGCTTCCACAGAGCTTTATAGTGGGCGTGGGGTGTCTACAGATGGCTGTAAGTTTGGAGGTTGCTTGTGACCTCTGTGTAACAGAGTTTCATCTTTCATTTTGCCCTGGTTTATAGGAAGAATATCTGCTTTTGTTACATTGTTACTGTTTTGTAAGCTTTTAAAGGGAGTTCCCCTGTCATTTGAGGGTGTGGGTGTGAGTACAGTGCTATTCAGACCCTACAGATAAGGGATCACTTTTGCCTGTAAGGCTTCTCTAGCAATAATACTGGGGCCAAGTTTAAGCAGACAGTAATCCTGATATCAAAGCACATCCTGTTTATCCCTCTGGAGGTGAACAGTGATCTGGTGGTTTATTTAAATTTGTTAAGGGGGCTATCTTAGATCAGACATGTACCCTGGCTAGTGTATACCTGGGGTGTTTTGCACCTTATTGGAAATTCAGGCACGGATTCCTCCTCCTGGCTGATGACTTCAATGTTCCTCCTGACCCCCAGTTTGAAAAATTTCTTAAGTTCCTCCTGTGCACCACCCTCACTTATTCACAGATTTAGTTTCTTGTTACGTCAGCATATGTTGGAGAATTGCTGGAGGAAATCGAATCCAGAGCATACGGACTACACATTTTATTCTGTCCCACATGGGTCTTACTCTATGATTGTCCTTTTTTCCAGAACACTATCACCTTAGGAGGATTCAGAAAATATTGATTGACTCATCAAGTCTTTCAAAGCATGCCCTGGTAGTTTAGTGGATTAAAGCTCCCCTATACTGTCCAGCTTCATGGAGACTTAATAAGTCAATATCAGTACACTGCATTAATTTAGGTCGGAGACTTAACTAAAAGATTACTTTTTTGGGAAATTCCGTTTCGGGTGTTTGTTACTCATTGTTATGGTAGGCTCTCTCCACTACCGACAATAGCAAACTGGTACAAAAGGAGAAATGTACTCTGCCCTTGCGATCTTACAGTCTAGTTGGTGGTTGAGGAGCGGTGAAACAGTAGGAGAGGACATCATACAGTGGGGCGAGTGACTGGGGACACGTTCCAATTTACCAAAAATGTAATGTTACTTATGGAGGTCATTCTCCACGTACAAACCCTGCAAAATGTTCGATTCTTATTCACTGGAGGAGGTTGGTGGTTCCATCCTTTAGGGATTGGGTCAATAAGGTGAACCCATCCCTAGGTGAACCAAACTAACCTTAAAGTGCCATACCTATTTCGATACTGTCTCCACCAATTATTTTGCTCACTTCTGGATAGGGGTCAACTAAAGTAAAGTAAGAAGCATTTGACTTTTAAAATACTAGCTGTTTCAAATATTTCTTTGGCCAGTTTAAAACTAAATGTGCCCAAAATTATTTCTGTAAGGATCAGAAAGGTAGAAAACATCAAACAGGACATGTAATTCCTAATGTGATATGTAGGTTATTTATTCTCTAAAATTCATGACTGTAGTTTATTAGGAATATTGAACTATAAAATGTAGAGAGAAAGAGATCAAATATTAAACAATAAGAATCACTTACAATATATACGAATCTATACACAGGTTGTTTTATTGTTTATGATGTCTCAGATATAATTCTATATAATTCCCATGGACTAACGTCTCAAGTACTTTTAAAAACACGCAATAAAAAAACCCAAATGCCTAAGTTACTGATTTATATTAAGACAGATGTAGTAAAGTTTATAAAAGATAAAGGCCATAGAAATTAATCAATGGAGACAAATTATACCCCACAGTCCGGTAATTATTTATATTCAAGGCTTTTACAACTTTTAAAATTTGTCACCAGTTAAGTGGTATCACGAAGCCTATTTTCTTCATGACACAATATCGTCTATCTTGTTTTTCAGAGCAGTCATGTCAGGAACAGGGATTCTTTTCAACTGTTTTACAAAAGAACATCAATTTAAAGAAAAAAAGTCCCAAGCAGTTTGTTCTGAAGTCATGTTGTTCGTTCTAGAAAGTTGTTAAGGAGAACCAACTAAACATATTATTTATCTGTTGATTATGATTGAATGGGGTAGATATGTGTTATATCCACACAAGAATTTCTCGCTTCTATAATCTGTCAAGGTGGCAGTATGGTTTTGCAATGTTTAAGTAGTGATGTCACTTTGGGTTATGTATAGGTAACTGTAACTGTTTATAAAAGACTTACTTTAAATATGTTTATACAAAAACCTTGTTTGTGTAGTTGGTAGGGTTTAATTATTGATGAATTCTGACATTCAGTTAGTTTGTATTTTTGTTTTAAATTACCTGATTCCCTACAATTTATTTGCATTGCATTTTTTGTCCTGTGTTCTTGTTTCATATGCATCGCATAAGGGTAAGGGTTATGCATATTTTTCCCAATGCGACAAACACATAATCAATAAAGACATTTTTTTCACTTACCTCAGATTTCATTATGTCCATTATTTTACCCAGTTACCAACCTTATTTAACCTACTACTAAAGTATTAAACTTTTTTTAAACACAGAATTGCAGCTATGTTGCCTGACCGCCTGCTTATTCTTCAGAATCCCTCCCATGCGTTTGAAGAATGCAAGAACCACAAATAGTACTACCAAAATATTGTATCTGTCATGTTGTTGAGACCTGATGCAGTCCTGACGGCAGACGTGACCGTATTCACTTCACAAGTGACTAATTTGGTTCTAACAAACTAAATATCCAAACTTCTGTAGTAGTCTTGCATTGTATGTGCAGGGGGCACAGACAGGGCAAAGAGGTCAGAGAAGGCTGTGGGGAATGGGCAGAGAGATGACTAGAGACACAGAGAGACCTAGAGAGAGAGACTTGTTTCTTGGCAATATTCTGAATGGAAAAAAAAAATTGAAGGGGTTGGAAACAAAATTCATTGTCTATAAACTAAAATGTGTCTATCAAGTATATTATCACTGACACAGGTTAAAAGACATAATAAAAAGGAGCTGTTCTAGCAAAAGAGTAGAAGTGATAACATGGTAAAAATCCTAGGTATCGTAAAAAACTTATTTTAGAAATAGTTTGCCTGATATATTTAAGGCAGTGATATTGGAAATATCATCGGATTTCCTTATACAATTTTCATATAATGTAATAATATATTAATAACCATAAACAGCAGCTCAAAGTCTAACAAACACTATATCCAGGATATTTTCCAAAAATGTTAACATTTCAAACAGGTATTGTTTTTCTTCTCTTCCTATACCAATCATATATTTGAATGTATCAAAAGATCATAACAGTTTTATGAAAAAATCTGTGCCAATAGCTAGACTTCTTTGGCATCTTGCTGACCTCCACCTCGAGAGCCTGGTAGTTGTATAGTTCTATATCTAATGGACAGCTGCTGTGGATGCCCTAAGGTAGATCTGGGGGCAGCTACCCATTTTCCAACACCATTGTATAAATTTGGTCTTACATTTTACACCATGTTATAATAACGTTGATTTGCGTACTTGATGCAGATGTTGTAATAATCATTGTACGCAGCAGGTGCATAGTTCAGAATCTGACCTTATAAGACTGTTGTGTCACAGTAATGCTGACATCCCTATTTTTGGATCAATAAAAGAAATAAGAAATTCCTTGACAAACTCCCTAATTTACTTCAGCTTGTTTACTACTGTACTATTGGATCCAAGCTTGTCAGATCTGTTCATCCGTGAAGGATTTAATGTATGGCGGAAGAGACTGTTTATTTTGAAGAAAGCTAACCTAGACAGTTGATCAATTTTTATTAAAGAATCTAAGCATTTTAAGGTCAGAAAAAGTTTTGTATTATCGGAAGGTAATAATTGTCTCCATTTAAAGAAACCACTGCCTTGAAATGTGTTGCCAAGAAATACCTACAGTTTCCTTACAGATATAAAATCATATTGTGCTTTACTAACACAACAATGCTATAATAATATTAACTAGTGGCATTCTGTGAAAAACATTTAGATTTCTATTAGGCTGTTTAAAAATTGTGTGTTAAATAATATTTTAAATCATTATTTTTAACTATAGGCCTCTGAAAAGGAGGCATCTTTAAGATACCACCTGACATTGTAACAAAAATAAGCTGTGCTGTGCTATTATGTCATTTTCTCATTAATATATAAAATTACTCTTTATATAATGGATCACGCCTGAAACGTGTTGGGTTTCATTTCCTTTACTGGTTCTATCTGAATACACATACCCATCCGTTAATTTATATCTGGAAAGAAATATGTAATATATGTAACAGCCTGGGACATAATGAATGGCCACTACTAAGTTTTAATTTAACACAGAAATGCATTCAATTTTACATAAAAAAAAACATTTATTGGGGTATATTTTTGACAACAAAGAAAACACAAAACTGAAAAAGTGCAAGATTAAATTAATCTCATACTGGGAGTTTAATGCTAAAACAACCATGCATGTAATTTTATTTAAGTTTTTTACTCAGCTAGACAAGCATACCTGAAATCCAATTATGTGTAGCATTCTGCAAAACATTTACATAATTGCATACTGTCTATGGAAATATTGTGAGTTAATGAAGACATATTTTTTAGAGTAGACAGAATGTCCTATACATACAATATATATATATATATATATATATATAGCACACTACAATATAGTTCATGTTTAGTTCTCCAAATGCTTTTTTTTCCCAATTACTGTAATTAATGCTGCTATGCCTCAGATTTTAAAAGACTTTGTATAATAAACAGTAATAAAACGGTAATAAAATTATTTTAATATATTAGCCTGTTAACAACCTTACCAAAAACAATGACATATGCAAGGCCAAAAGAATGTAATAGTAGGTTCTCCTCACTGACTGGGATGGTATATAGGAGATCGGGATTTTATAAGACTGCCTGGAGTCTCCTCTATCAGCAAGAGCCAGCATTGTGGTCTCAGCAAGACCATAGTTCGACTAAAATAATGATATATAAGTTTGGGAAAATGCTCCCTCTTTCAAAAAAAATAAAAAATAAAATGTTATACAACTAAATGAACCCCAGTGAGGTAATTATGACATCATAAGGGGTACCTATTATTTACAAAATAAAAAGACCCTATAAGGGTCTATAAAGCTCTATAAAGACCCCAAATTGATCTCCAGTCAAAAAAGCTTAAACAGTTAAATAATAATGGTAATAATAATTTTGGGGGGGAAAAAATGAAAAAAAAAAGAAGTTCTGCCCATGAACCAACAAAACAATGAGCAACTAACTAGAAGGACAGAAATTGAAAAATTATGATTTATAAAGAGAAAATATCATGAATAAAGAAACATACATGCCATCACAGTTGTCGTATTGTCTCATGTGACAAAGTAAAGTATTTATTGAGTTAAACTACATATTCTCCTTTCACAGTATGTTGAAACATTAGTATGTAAACAAACATCCTTCATTGTCTCTTAAAGTTAACTTTAAATTGGCTAAATGATTCATGAGTCCATCAAGTGCAGACACTTTACGTATTTTCATAATGCTTTGTTATTTTATTTGCCCTTCACAATTGGGTTAGGCAGTCAGTCGTACACAGATTTGCTGTGAAGTAGACAAAGTGTACTTGTTGTAATTTGTAACGTTCTGTACTGTACAAGAAAACTTTAATTATTAGCCAGAAGTTTTAAATATTTTTTTTGATATTGCATTTCTAATATTATGAATCTATCTATCTACTTTCCTAAAAATAACCTCTATATAGATATAGTGCAAAATAAAGGGCAAACTTTTCAATTCTCATCGGCCACAAAAAGAGCTAGCTATGGCTTTACCATAACATTTACAAGTCATAACATGTCACTGATATATTTAGTACAATATGTTTGGGGGGGCAAATATGTCACTGATGACCTGTTTGGGTCCTCTACCTGACAAACTATACATATGCTAAAACCCACTACACTATTTCCAAATTCCCTTTACCTAAAACTGAATATTATATATATATATATACAGTATATATATATATATTTTTTTTTTTTTTTTTTCAAAATAAATATTGTTTTTTAACAAAAAGGTAAAAGTTAAACAAAAGTAAAAAGGGTCTGAAGGGTTCAGGGTGTAAATTAGTAAATTAGAGGGCTCAGCGGAGAATTGGAGGACATTCACAGGATTAAATGCAGAGTAGCACGCATTGGAGCGCGGTGCAGAATTTTCTATAGGACCTCTTATTACATCCTCGATCATCCTGCCACTGTTTAGAGGATGTAATAGAATACCTCATAGGTGCAAAGTGGTTAATATTAACCTACTTTGAAGTTTTAATAAACATAGTCAATAATAACAAAATTGAGCTATGTTGTATTCATACTTTTCTTTGGAATTACATTGAAACGACTTTATCCCCATTACATGTGAATAATAAATGATGTGCAGCAAATAGATTATGTTTAACATAATTTTTGAAGTATGGCATCTAATCAGTGTAGCAGGTAAGCTTCACAAAAAGTCACATTAAGTACATTGCATCCCTCAGGCAACAAAATTGTAATGCTGCCATAAAAGCGTAATGAAGATAGATTTTTCGAAAGCTGATATGAATTTCATGTGAATGACATGCATATTGGATTCACCTTTAGGTACTAATACAACATTTTGTTATAAATAGCATTTGACTTCACCCTAATAATAATGAATTTAAATGCATATATGCTATTTTTTAAATCTACATTTACAGTGTTTATAGCAAATTCAGTTTGACAGATAATGCGAGTGTTACTAAATCTACTGATTCTAACTTGTATTATTCTAGATCATGACAGACATTTTAACAAATTTCATAAAATGAGAATCATTATATCTGTGGTAACTTGATAAGGTGTTTTATTGATGTGTTGCCTATTTACAGTGATGTCAAAAAGCATTGCCCTCTTCACCATTTCTTCTATTTTACTTATTTGTGACATTTAAATGTTTCAGATCATCTGACCTATTGTAATATGAGACAAAAACAACATGAGTAAACACAAAATACAGCTTTTAAATGATCATTTTATTTATTGAAACCTATATTGCCCATGTTAAAGACTAATTGCCCCCTAAGCCTAATAACTGTCTGTGCCACCCTTGGCGGTAACAACTGCAATCAAATGTTTGTGATAGTTGGCAATGAGTATTTTAAATCGCTTTAGCCCACTCTTCTTGTCCTGCTGCATAACCCAACTTGAGGGTTTAGGTCACGATCTGATGGCCGGACATTCTCCTTCAGGATTTTCTGGTAGAGAGCAGAATGCATGGTTCCATCAATTATGGCAGGTCGTCATGGCCTGAAGCAGCCCCAGACATCACACTACCATCATTGTGTTTGCTTATTGTGTAATGCTGTGTGAGCTTTACTCCATTACTTTTTCAAATAGCCAGGTAACATTTGATATTTTTTCTGTCTATACATAAAACCATCTGTGACCCGCCAAACGTTGCTTCCTCCTGCCGGTACACCAACAATTAACCCCTTCAGCTCCAGGCAGAACCAGCGTTGTAGATGGAAGGGGGGACGTTGCTGCACCGGAGCTGCGTTGGCACTGTCGCTATCCGAAGCTTAGCTACACAGCGTGGCTATTGTCCTGAAAAGGACAATACAGGATCATAGCAGCCCACCCCAAGCATCAGGCAACACTCGTGTTGAGGTGAAAACAGGACTCTCTTTATTTGAGAACACAGGGGTATTTAAACAGTACAAGGGATTGACTTATATCCAATAGACACACAAGGGAATTACATCCAATAGACACACAAGGGAATTACATCCTGCCCTCCTTTGCATATGACTGAGTATTACCACTTAGCCCAGTAGTCTGTGTAAGGGGGGCAGGACATGTGGCACCTGGACAGGGTAGCAAACAAGGGGAACAAACGCACACACCATAATTACAACATATACTGGGAAATGCAGGTATCAC
>VKOC01018816.1:0-75983 GCA_009364415.1 Spea multiplicata | reverse complement strand
ACTAAGAGCTGAGCTGGCAGGTATAATGCATAATTCAATGGGCGAGAAGACTGATTACACATAAGTTATACATGGCCAGCAAAGTACTTCCTGCAGCAGCAGCTCAACGGGGTCAGGCATTCATAAGTACTGTAGCTTTAGAACTTTCTGGTGATGATAAACGCCCTAAAAAAAGGTATTTACATAAATCTGCAAATTATATGCATTAAGGTTTCTTCTTCACTCCAGAAGAGGGTGTACACATGCCATTTCAATACGAGATGGCACGTGTTGAATCCTAACAGAAAAGTACTGGATAAACATATTAAAGATACATAAGAGCGAAATCTATAGTAAAAAGTAACAGACGGATAACGTCCTAATGGGCAAGCAAAGTGAAAACCGCTACACACACTACCAGTTCTAAAGAAGGCAAAGGTAAGCGCATTGGAGTCAGATGGAGAAAATGTACACTTCACCTCTATTGCTGGATATTCTGAAACCGCAGTGAGCAGAACTTTGGTAGGAGCCGCTTCTGCTCTCATTATTGTTTCTGTATCTGCAGACACCGGCCAAGAAAAAACACCGACCACACACTGGAAGAGGCCAGATCGTTGCGGTAAGAAGAGAAATTGTAATTCTTCTGCTGTTCGTGGAGCAATTATTGTTTTGTTCTTGAAAACCAAACACTGGTAAGCGGCAACGTCAACCTAAAAACACAAAAAAGGAACACTGTCACATACAGATAGCATCTCTTATAATGCGAGTGAAGCAAAAGATACAAAAACACTAAAAAAAATTACATATGCAGACAAAAACTGCGTTTTAAAAATTCAGTAAATTAAACTAGAACCTTAGGCGTAGCTCCTTGCCATCTGTAAAACCAAGCTTAGCCAATTTAGTAATCCAATTAAAAAGAGACAGTACATTCATTAAATTAGATCTCAGTTGGCATTCTGATTATGTACTTACTTTTTCACCATTCACAGCAATACTGAGTATTCCAAGATTAACCTGCATCCATCTATCATTTGGATTGAAAACATTTAGGGACGCCTGTGAAGCAATGCCAACACAGCACGCGCTGGCAAATGTGAGCTCTTCAGGCACCAAAACTTGACCTAGAGTTGAAACATTTATGGTGAACACATATTTCAGGGACAGAAAGGAACACACTATTAGCTAGATTACAAAACACAGATCTTTCTAACAGAGATGGAGCATATTTTGTGGCTGAAGAGAAAACTTGCGTAAATGCTCAAATACAAAAAACAGACCGGCCGGCACGAGAAGATCTTACCAAATCCAGGCTGTGTTCTTGTACTCCATTGTTGAAGTCCAGCTGCACCAAAATATTTCCCACCATAATCATTTGCTGTAATGATGTCTTGTTTGCCAGACATGTGATTATTCACTTGTAGAGAAGCCAATAATCCAGCGTTTGTGCTCAGTGGAACTCCAGGGACGGCGTTGTGCGTTGGCATAGGACAACTAGGATGTCCTGAACAAAGTGCAGAGCTTCCAACCTGGTATGTCTGCGCAGATGGATTCCCAATGGATGGCATGCTACCGAGGTAGTGTTGTGCAAACGGTGTCGTTGACAGAGGTTGCCCAGTGAGAAGGGTCGGAAGAGATGGTGGGAATTTTTGCGGGTCAGTGCCAGGCAAGGCAGACGTGAAACCAGACATAAACTGGCTGTTAAGGTTCATGTTTTGCATTAGCGGGTACTTATCCAGGCCACTTGCTGGAATAACGTTACCTGAAGCAAGAACTTGACCCGATGTTGCTGTAAACTTTGTGTGTGGGAACTCCGTGTCTAGATGGACAGGCGCTCCTTGGAGAGAGCCGACCGCATCACCACTAGAGGCGGCAGCGCTCATTTTTTCTTTGAAACGTAGCACGGTGTCATCAAGTTCTCTTTTATCGCGCCGTTTTAAAAACGCATCCTTTGTAACCCCAACGTTATTCACCAAGGAGGGATTTTTGATTTTCAACGGGCTAGTACTTGATACCTGACATTTTTTCTGTTCCCATGATAAATAACTTGGATTAGTTTGCATTTCTGAAGGCGTGGGGCTTGCACGTACGATAGTTGTGCTCAGTTCAATGGTGTTATTGCTCTGAAAAGGGAAAATACTAGTTTTAGAAGGAGGAGGATGTACAGTAAAAATGTCTGCATTGTATAATAGCATAAAGGTCAATTATGGCACAATGAAATAATTCTGCTTCAATTCAAACGGATCTCATTATTAGTAAAAATAACCCCGCTTAAGATGTAACTTTTAAAAAACTAAACACACCAACAAGAACTGTTATCTAGCCACTGTATGGTTTTATGTTGTATAGCTTCATATTTTTCTGGCAATATGTGCTTGCTGAGCTCTCTATTGGCACAAATACAAAAATATTAGATTAAGAAATTAAAATGAAAATAAAGTCCATTAAAGCAGTAGAGGTCATAAGCTGACAGCAGACAGGATCTGTTTGGTCGATCTTGTCTGCCAATTTTTCTGGTGTAAAGCCTCAGTCCCTGGTCTTATCTTCCAAGGTAGCTTTACAGAGATGCATGTTTATGTTTTATTACTGTATTAGCCTCTACCACTTCTGATGTGCAGATTTTACATGTATCTATCACACTGTCCGTGAAGTAAAACTTCCTTACATCTCATATATAGTTAAAGCATTAAAATCCCCCCTTGAAAAACAGCCCCATTTCATGATTCCTTCTCCAAACTTTACAGATGGCACAATGCAGTCAGGCAATGTTTTTATACACCTGAATCAATGGGTCTGATTGAAACACCTGAATGGAATAAATTGAGAGGTCCCAATACTTTTGTCCATATAGCGTATGTTGTTGAGGCTCCGATTTCACATTTTCATAAAGCCATAAGCCACAAATGACGAAAACCAGCAGCAGAATACATGTTTGATTAACATCTACTACGTTACTATGAAACGGCAATGTACATTACGGAGGGAGTGTGTGTGGTGTTAGCAAAGTGTCTCCCTATCTTACAGAAGACAAGCACTCACCTTATTTTCTGGACTTGGAATAGTTGTAGTCTGCAGAGTATTCTCTGCCATAGAGATATAGGTCAGTCGACTTAAGCTTGGACTAAGACAGGAGTCCTCTGAAGCAATACTTTCCTGACAATCACCAGACCTTGAATGAAAACATGTAAAATGATTCAAACTTTGATGTTAATTTTGCCATAAGATACAGAAAAAAATAAACTCTTCCGGGCATTCATGCTACACGGACATATTTCCTGGAGAATAATTATACCAACAGTTTGTTTTAACTGCCAAAACTTAAGGGTGGCCATTCAGCACCCATTGTGATACTCTTGTGATGGGCTTGTGTTGAAAACTTATAGGACAAGACAAAAATTAGTAACACTCCCTGTGTGTGTTTGTACTTGTGTCAACTTAGACGTGATGAGAGAAAACAAGCGTGCCATTACAACAGCAGGTCATTTGCTTTTGGCCCATTTTAAAATGAGATATATATATATATACATATACCTTTTAATGGGTTGTATTTTGTTCAGGAGCTCAAAATGAAGAAATGTATCACAGGCTAAACAGGTACTTTAAAATATTACCCTTGATCAGAGATCTTCAGTGAATCTTGGCTTGGAGAAGAGTGGATTAAAGGGCATGTTGAAGGTCGAAAGCTGTATTGTTCCTCCTCCAATCCATGAGCATCATGGTCTGTAAACACTTTTTAGAAAAAAAGAAAAAAAATATTATATATATATATATATACACACACACACACACACACATAGGGTGTATGTATTATATTCTGCTGTAAAAAGAGGCAACTTAACACCTTCTACATCAATAGTATTTTTAACGTGTAAAAATCAAGAGCCAGTTACTGATAACTTAAAACCAAAATGAACACCATTGCTTTCATGACATACCTCTATCCTTCTGGGGTCCTGTATCCTTCTGGGGTCCTGCATTGGAAGCAGACTTTTGAAAACTAACACGCTTTTGGTGGCTATAGTCACCAAGTTTTTTGGCGTCATTGATATCTAGCGGCTCATCGGGCAAACGGGAACTCAATCTCTTGGGAGACTTCAAGATGTTTGCGCTCTTGGACACATGCGACTTGGCCTGTAAATAGCTTTCGTTTTGTATAGTCTTGGTGCCAGCGACTTGAGTCCCTCCATTCACCCTTTCAGACAAAGGTTTTACTTTATTCTCCGGTGTGTTAAAATCCCTTTGAACAGGCAATACAGGAATACCACTTTTCCACTGTCCCGTGTATTTGTCACTGGATAAGCGCCCGTTTTGTTTGGGTTTCTCTACAGGCCTTTCCACGCATGCTTTTACTTTTGGAGGGAGGTTTCCACTGTCAGCAGTTTTGGAAGCGCTGGTCAAAGATGAAACATGACATACAGCCTTGCCTTTAGTTTTCTCAGAGGAGCTCTCGAGCTGAAGGGGACCGCCATGTATTTCGCTGGATGGATCCGGTTTCTTCAGATCTTGCTTCTGAATATCAGTGATATTGGTTAGATCCCCGACAGAATCCTGCAATGTCGGCTTGTATCTTAAAGACATATCCCATGTGAAATCTTTCACAGACTGCATAAAGCTCTCGACATCACTTTCACGGCCACTAATATCGGCTGCTCTTAAATATTTCTCCATGTCAAAGTTTTCTGGATTGCATTTCTGTAGCGATGCAGTTAACAACTGGTTGATGTCGGAGCGGTCTAGGTCCTCAGGAGCTAAATCCATTTTAATGTTTTTATTTTTACTGGAAAGGGCCATTATCATAGCCGTTAACTGAGCCTGATCCGCACTTGAAGAGGCATTGGCCATCGCTTTAGCAATCTGGCTTATACTAAAACGTGAGTTTGCAGGTGTCTGCTCTGATAATTCCTGCACAGGCTCTCCAGTGATTATTTGTCCCTGTATAAAAAGGGAGAGAAAAAAAAAATTCAAATATTTCACATTTAAAACACTTTAAAAAAAGTCAATTTGTCACATTAAACTGGAAGGCCTTTATTAAGAACACAAAACAGCGTGAAAATAATTTGCCTTTCAATCACACAATTTCCCCACAGCTAGTTTCATCCACCGCTGAATTCCTACAAGCAAATGCATGAGTGACGGACCTACTGCATTCCCTACCGACCTTGATGACACATACGTGAGAGACAGACCCAAAGAGAAAAGGACCAGGACGACTGTTTCCTGTATTTTTTTTTTTCTTTACAAACCCTCGGTTAGATCTGAGGAGCTGGCTAAACCATCTAGGTTTAGGGTCTTACTAGTTTAGGAGCACCTGTGAGAGGGCCCTTCCCCAGATGGGGTTCCACCGAGCAGCGGTCTCAGGTGGAGGTAATAGAGAGAGGTGGCTCTTCTTGACAGGTTATGCTGGTATTTCTGCCTCCCGTATGTCACTTAAACACTGTACCACCAAAGTAAAGTATGCTGAAGCAGGGTTTCAAACAAGGCTGTCATTTCTACCGTACAGCTGTAATCCCCACCCTGTTGCAGCTCATTGAACAATGCATTCAAGCTCCTTCCACTGCCTCATTTGGTGTGTGTATGCGCAGAGTGTTGGTCTGTGACCATGTCGGCTCCAAAGTTGCCAGTTAAACAGCCTGGGGACAAGCCAAGGCGTTTGCTCCAAACCTCTGCAACTAAGGAATTGTGCCCTGGGTGTCATCTCCTAGAGAGAAGGAAGATTTTATATCCTGGCTGAGATGTGAGATGCAGACTATCAATCTCAACAGCTGTCTACATCAGAGTTTCAGGGCACCACCCAGAGAAGTACTTCCCCCTTTCCTCTGACCCAGGATTTATGGAGCCTTCTCGGTTTACCTCTGTTTACTTGGCTTCGGAACAAGAATTTCCATAGTCAAGAGCCGTCTCCTCAGAAGAGGAGGAAGGGGAGATATCAAACTGTTCCTATTTGTTTCCGGCAGAGGCGATTAACACATTAAATTACAGCAGTTAGATCTATGAATATATCTGAGGAGCAGATGTCTCTCTAAGCATTCTCCCTCCTTTCCTGTTAACGAGACAAACTCTAAGATTATTAAAAAGGAGTGGGACCATCCAGATAGAAAGATCTTGCCATTCTCTACAGAACAGCTTCAACTATGGCAAGTCCCCAAAGTGGATGCACGAGTAGCAGAAGTGGCTAAAAGACCTACACTCCCGCTTAGAGGTTGGCTCTCACTTTGCAAATCCCATGGAAAGGAAGTTGAGACAGCACTTAAATCAAGCTTCAAGGCAGCTACAGCAGGTATCTGCATCCGTGTCCAGAGCAGCAAGAGCCTGGCTCATACAGATTGAGGAGGATCTAATAGCTAAAGTGCCCAGAGATACCCTTAAGAATCTCAGCTCTCAGGATGGTGGTCACCTTTTTATGTGAAGCTTCCCTAGAAAGTGTTTGCGTGTGTGCCAGGACCTCAGCCTAATTTGTGGAGGCTAGGAGAGCACTATGACTGCGTGGTTGGAAATCAGATACTGCCTCCATGCCAAGGTTGCTTAGGATACCCTTCTCGGGGAAAGTACTTTTTGGCGCAGAATTATAGGCCTTACTGGAAACGACAACAGGGGACAAGCATTGGTCTGTCTCTCACATATGTGCCACCAAGCTAATAACAGGAAAAGAGAATCCTGTTTCTTTAAAGTGGACCATATTGCTACCAAAAAGCACACCTGCTTAAGATGGTCAACAAACTGTTTTCCACAGGGTGTTACAGGGTGTTTAGCAGTACTTTAAGCATTAAAGCAGCCACCCCACTTTCTATGCCATCCACAGATATTTAAAATGGTCAGAAGTACACGTAGATAAAACCTGCAGCTTAAAAAAAACAAGAAATACCTCATTATCTGATACCGGATGATTATTTTCTTCTGCCTCAACAGAACAAACCCCGTCGGTCTTCTTTTCTGGCAGTCTAATATCAAACGTAGCTGATGCAAGTTTTTGATCATCTGGTAAGCATCCAAGGTCTTCTGCACAAAAGGCCCGCAAGGATTAGTTTATGGCAAGCAGGCTTACAATAGTTTATAATAAAAGAAAGCATTATAAAATTCAGTTTATCTTTTTCAGCACTTTACTGTATGAATTGCACTGTATTGTAAGCCATGTAGTGGTTTGGAAGAATATACTTTTAAAGCTTGTGATGTACATTGCAGAGCGATGCCAAACGGTGGCAGAAATTCCCAAAACAATTAAGTCCCTATTCTAAGGTGCTCTTACTTTTTCCTAACTCTGATAAAGGGTTTCTGAACCAAAGCTGCTTTCTCCAAAGGGAAGGAACAACTTCTGCATGGTTATTCCTCATGAGCACAAGATGGCTGTTCCCAGGACACAAACATAGGTTCACAAAGCACACATACTGCTTACTTTTACCTGTATTGTTTATTAAATGGTTTGAGTGTAAAATGTATAATTATGAATAGAGAATTAAATTTTTCACAACAAACCTGGAGTTAAAGTGTCATCACAAAATTTGATGGTATCGTCATGCTCCGAGTTCCCTGAAACATCAGATGTCCTTAATAATGTAATAGGCTCCTGTTTCTCCGGGGAAATGATGTGATAACCAAAGGAGGGCTGCAGAAAAATTAAAGGAGAATTCTGAAAATGTATGATTGGATACTCCAGTGCATCTCATCTTGATAGCATATAAACTGAACAATTTCCGTCCCTTTTGGTATTTGATTAAATCCAGCTATCATATGCACGTGAATGCATGGCAGCTGTGGGGTCCCTTTAAATTTTCAGGTTGTCTCATTGGCAAAGGCATGTGGAGAGTCTGCGGAATCCCCTTGAATTTAATAGACCCTTTCCATATCCCAAGCTAAATGCCATGAAGGAGATGTATTCGGAAGCACACATGTCCCTACAAGCGATATACTCAGGGCTCCGTTCTGGAGGAAGTGCAGCAGTAGGGCTGCATCTTTATTTCTCAAAAGAAGGTGGTGCACCAAATGCGCAAAAAGGCATTAGTAAGCGTATTTTCTACTTGAATTTAGTTTGTTATAGAATTCAACCTTCTTATACATCTACCCTGCATAATGTTTTGTACCCTCACCTGTACTGTACAAGCCCCATAAAATCTACGCAGCAAACATTCAAATTACTTAACACACCAACCCGGCTACCATAATGTTCCATACATACCCGTTTAACATCTTGACCTCCACCAAGACAGCCCAGAGCCTCAGACCTCTGACCAAAAAATTCTCCAAGGGAAAGGCGTAAATAGCTTGCATCTTCTTGACACACAGAGGACACCAGAGAGGTTTTCTGGCATACATGACTTGGTGGCAGCTTCCATGAGGTGTCGCCCATGTTCAGAGAAATATTTTCCAAATCCATTTTCTCCTCCTATTAGGTCAAGCGATGTAATGACACAATAGGGGGAAACATGTACAATGTATGAATATAATGTTAAATTAAAAAAAATATATATAAATATTTTTATATTTAAATAGAGCAGCATGGATACAAACATATTGGTCTGCTGTACACACCGATGACCTAAAATATATTTAGCATTTAAGATGCAATCAACCTCAACCCCCAACAAGAAGCCATAGGGTTTGCACTCAAAATACTATACATTCATTAAAATAAATCTTAACTTTCACACAAGATTGGCATTAAATAGCACACATGCACCATGCGCATCCCTGTCAAAACAAAAAGCACTAGACAAATCATTTAAGACTTCTAAACTTCTAAAAACCATGACGACTCATTAAATTGACTAAATTAGAATAAATATATATACCCAAAAGCCTAGGGACTAAGTAATTTTTAATATCATTTATTTAGTGGCTCTCTAAAGCTTTGTTTGTGAGAAAAGCTGAATCTTACCTAGAATTAAGAACCAAAAAGGTTTTATAAAATACATTTACTTAAAGCACACTGCATATTTCTTGTTAATTAGTACTGCAGTAGCAAAATTAATAAATGCAATAGCATATAAAAAACACACACGGTTATAGGTTTTACCTGAATAAACCTGTGTTCCTTCTCAAACTGCTCCTGATCTTCTTCAATGATGGCTAAAGCATCATCTAGGCACAATGAGAAAAAAAACAGCACAATTTTAAGTCGACGGCAAATTGGTGTTCAATTAAATAGCTAAGTCAATAGGAAGTTTTTTAAACTTCATAATCCATCAGATGCTAATGACTTGTTACAACAATGCTAGCTAGCCTTCTGTGTTGGATCCACAAAACTATATATTGACCACTGCTATAAAAATGCCCATGCACATTTCATGTGCAACTATTAGACATTCTGGGTATCCATGTTATATTTAAAAAAACAAAGGTAACGTAAACTTGTAAAATATATATATATATAATACAGTGTATAATGGTTACTCACTTCCAACAATAAAATCACTCTCATTAACTGGGTTTCCCGCCGTTTCAGAGATCCGCACACCAGGCTCATTGTCAAAAGATTTGTAGTAAGCGAGATCAGTCACCCACTTGCCCTCTTCATTTTGGTAAACTACACTATGTTGCGGACTTCCATCTGCGATGGGAAAAAAAAAGTGCAAAAGTTATACAGGCAGAGCCATACAGCTAAGATAGTAAAATGTTTACCGTAATTGGCTATTAGATTTGAGATTGAGTCTTTTCGAAGCCATGTGAAGAGTGAACTTTAACTGTTGCCAGATAAAGATCCGTGAACCTTGGTGTTAATACTTTAAGTACTATTACAAATGTAAAGTATTTGTGGAACGTAATTCACGCGAAGCTCCCTCATATTGCCTGTACCCTAAAATCAGAAGAACCCTGAAGTACTCCTGTTCTGATGCTGTGATATGCGAATATTGTGCCTGTTTGTGGCCTTTGAGGTCAAGAGTGCAACTGTGCATGCCTAAGTTAAAACAAATGACGTAATATTCTACCTTTACTATTCCCACATTGGCCAAAGCTCCACTGAAACAGTTGCTTGCTCGTAGACTGCCAGGCTCCAGAGTCATCCGGGCAACCCTTTTGGCTTCTTAGGCATGTAGGGGACAGATAGGCATCTGACAATCTTTTCACATCTGTGCTACCTGATTAATATAAAACAAAACATAAAAAAAATTAAAAACTTGCGTAACAGGATCGTTAATTCCCAGGAAAGAACGCAGTGTATCAGGGACCAACACGTTACCTTGAGAATCATTGAACAAAGAAGCCGTCTGCTTATTTCCTTTTTGAAAATAGAAAGAATCTAGCTTCTTCCCCTCAGCGATATCATTAAACATGCTGTTATATTTTGAAGCCTATAAAATATTTTTAAAAAAGTAAATATGTTAATAGACAAGTTAAAAAACACATAACTGGTAGGCAGCCACAACACAAAGCATTTTGAAGGGCCAACCCCAGAGGGATTCTCCTGCAAGGATAGTTGAGCTGGCCCCGCATAATGTGCAGTTAATGTAGAGGCATTTCCTAAAACGTCTATATTTAAACTATTCAGACATGACAAACAGTTCCTCCAACAGAAGGTCACCAATTGCACACAAGTTTCCATTCCTAGAGAAAACACACTATGTGACCAAAAACTACGAACAAGTAAGAAGTTTTTATATTTGCGCATTACAAAAAATTTATTCTGTATGGATCCCATGAGGCAAAATCAGACCTGAAAGTGAGCTTAGAAAAAGTTAAAATAAATAAATAAATCCCTTACTTGTGTTGCCTCAAACTGAGAAGAAATACGTTGGCTTGCTTTAGATGTGGTTCCGTCTCCAACAGGTTCTTCGCGATCTTTGCTTACCTAAATGATTATATTTTAATAGAACAACGAAAATATGGATTTTTCTGCCTGAACAAGACCCATTTTGTGACAGTGATTTGTAATAAAAAGATACATCCCAAGACTGTCAGACTACTGTTATCTACGAAGTTGTACATTGAGTTGAAGGTATAGCAGAAATCTCTCATTTTAACGATTCAGTATAGTTTGTTAAGCTATTTACAAATTAAAATAAGCATATTTATGAATTCACCAAAGCAGAAAGCTTAATGTAGCAACATATTTACGCAACGTACACGTTTTGCAGGTGGAACCTGCGTAATACTCTCACTTTCTTCACCAGCCACATTTCTTGTTACAAGCTCTGCTTCCCAGGACTCTGCCATGTGAGCAGGAGACATTTGTATTGTCTTGTCTTCATCGTCACTTCCACTGCTACCATCTCCTGCGCTGAAGACTTCTGCAAATGATAAACGTGTCAATAATTCATACTGCCTGAGAACTTGACATTGTTAATAGGGTACAGTCCATCAGCATCTGAGTAAAATCTGAACTTCATCCAGAGAAAAAAGTTGAACATTATAGAAAGTTAAGACTGAGCTCCAAGTAGAAGTAAACCACTTATAACAGTTCAATGCAGTGATTATAGAGACATATCAAAGCCAATTTACACAACAGAGTCTTCTTTTCAGTCTGACTTTTCAGGCATCAGCCAAGCAAACCGTATCACTGATGTGATTGTTTTGGTAAAATTAGAAGTATTATGTAAAGAAAAAAAACAGAACAGGAAAACATATTTGCCTGGCCTGAAGTCTGCTTCCTGTCTCTTGAAAAGACTACTTTGTTAAGGACAAATGTACTATTAAATATATATCACGTGCACCTGCAACAGGTGAAGGTGTCTGAGAGGTGAGAACATGGCCTTCGGCAGATTGCCTAGAAGCCGCTACAGCATCCCCAGCAGAAGCCGTTTTACATTGTTTGGAGGACTCATCTTCAGAACTGCCACCTTCCAATCCTGGTCTAAAACTCAGCCTATTTTGGTCACCAACCTAAAAGTAAATAGCATTGTTTAGCGAAAATGTCTGCAATTTAAAAATGGCCAGTATTCATTTTGATACACCAAGGACCCAAATGTTTCCATATATAATTTCTAATAATTTTCTAATAAAGTAATGAAGAATCAGCGTTAAGGAAAGGAATGTAAGAATAAAAAGCGGGTTGTGGAAACCGTGAAATAGGCAGAAAGAGTTCGAAATTCTGAGAGGCACCCACAAGAGATGTGGATCCTGGGAAAAAGTTAACTTATTCCTAAAATGTTTCTTGCATCCAGCGTATACCAGTTGTCTTTGCAGATGTTGCCGTGCAGCATTTTCCAGCTCTAGTTCAACATCATCCTCATCACTGCTTGGTGCCGAATCCATGCCAGTAGCAGCCAAGCGCACATGAAGCATCTGGAAGTCTTCCTACAGTGTGGGGTCATTGGGCAAAGCTTTATTACAAGTGCTCCGCCATCACTACTCATAAAAACGATAACCCCCCCCCCCACACAATCATGCAACCGTCAAGAAGACTCAGAATAACTGCGCATACCTCATAATCTTCAAGAAACTGTAGCTGTTCTGATTGCTGGCTGAGCGGTGTGCTTGGAGGACTGCTAGCTGGCTGAAGTTACAAAGAAGTAACTTTTACTACACTGTTCTTTACATTGGATTAACAGCACCAGTAGATTAAGTAACGCCATTAGAATAACAATTTACCAATTACATGCAAATTGAGATCATTTACACATATTAAGACATACAGGGACATTGGGAGAAGGTCTTGCTCTTGTGAGTTTAATCTATTACACAATTGAATATCAGAGCAGCAATATTTCCAAATGATCAAGTGTGTGCTGAAAGTTAAGTATTCAGTAAGACTGTCTGACACCGAGATATACAAAAATCAAACTACTAAACAAAAAAAAAATAAAAAGGAAAGGCACTGCTTAAAATGTTGAGCAGAGATGATAACACTTAAGTAAACTATCAACTGTGATTAATATTAAACAATCTACAAACTGTGCATGTTAATAGAAGCCTCTCATTATTAGCATTACCTGAAACTTCTTGCACAGTGAGGTCTACATTACAAAAAAAGTGTATGTACATATATAAAAACTCATTATATCTAATAGTAACTACGACTTGACAAGTTTCTATCCTTCCCATTTGTCCAACAAAAGGGACCACTTGTATCATCTTTATTCTAAAGCATTGACAACTGTAAACAAACTGTAAATTACATTGTAAACCAGTTCCACTCAACATTCTCTTCTGTTGTGGCATTTTTTCCTATTACTACAAAATACCATGTACCACCAATAAAAAAAAATGCTCAAGAAATTACACAAAAACCAAAATAATTTTTAATTGAAGTTTGCCATTGCATACCGTGTAGGAGATGGGTTTAGGTTCTGGAATCTCCTGGCCTTCAATAGCTTCACGCTGCATTCCCGGTGGGAGAAGCCTCCTGAAGTAGGACTCCAACTGGTCATCATAAAACTCTTCATCATCCAGGTCATCTGTGGCATAACGGATTATATAAATATATATACATAATCCATATTCCATTATTCATTTAAAGTGTATCTCTCAACATACTATATCCATATAACATCGATATACATGTATGAAAAAGGCATACGTGAGGAAAACAAAAAAATACCGACTTGGAATTGGAAATCCAAAACGGAAGTCAATACCTGAAGAGCTGCCGTCTAAGCTGGCTATAGAAATCAGTTTTTCATTTTCAAGGAAACTTGATATCGATGCGCCAAAGTCATCCTTCAGCACTTGGTTCCTGATATCTTTATACAAATGTGGTAAAGACGAGTCCTTAACAAAATAAACAGAACAAATGCCACTCTAAGAATCAAGCACATTAAATAAGTAGACTAGCATGCAAAATACATTCTCTGAAACTAAAGACTAAGCAACACTGCAAGTAAGCAGAACTTCAACATTGTTACCAAAAGATTTTTTTTTTTTTTTTTTTAAAGAATCCCCAACACCAGATGCGCACAATTTGACAAATACAGGAAACAGATCGTATAGGACCTGCTACAAAAATGTTTTTTTGTATGCTATTATCTCATGCAAACAAAACAATGCACAACTTCAACTACTAAAAAAAAAATACAAAAAAAAAAGCTTTTCTTTAGAAATCCTAAAAATAATTACACAGCAGTACCTTTTGTTTGTGCTTGCTACGTGGAAGTGTGCATAAGTCATCTGATAAACCTGAGAGGAGAATAAAGAAAATTAAAAGTTACAATGCACAAATCTCAGTTACCTGAGCAACAAAATATAGAATAGCAAAAAAAAACTAGTTACAGAGAATGGGTAGTTATACCAATTTTTTTTTTAATCATTTATCTTGCAGCACCGATTTTAAACTACGGAAAATCAATAAAAATAGCATGGAATATCAGTTTTGATGGTGAGCAGTCTAGGTGGCCCAAATGCTCAACAAGTGATTTTTACTTGCCTCGCGTATCTTTTGATTCAGGGCGCTGTATATCAGAGAGCGAGTTATCCGCAACAGTTGTATCAGGGCAATCTCTTAAAGCCAAAAAAGAAAAAAGTTTTTGAAATTAATGGATTCGGCAGGATATTGAGTACGCTATTATAATTAACTCCAATTCAAATTACAGTTATATGCTAGGTGAGGTTCCTCACTGTATTTGTTAAAAGGAAAGGTTGATGGATCTCACAGCAACGTAAAGATGGCACTTAAGCTACTGTAAATATTTAAGTTATACCAAGCCATTAATTTACTAAAACATTAGTGTATTTCTAAACATACAGAGATTAATGTAAAGAATTTCTAAGACTGAGCGAGAATCACTATCAACTATCCCGTCGACATTTCCCACTGTCTAACACAAGATATGCTTAAAAAAAAAAATATCAAGTATTACTGGCAGTAAATACAGTTTATGTTATTAAAGGTGCAAAAATAAAAATGGATTTGAAATGGATGGTAAGGTACAATATATCTCTGCGCTCCTACTGGAACCCACAAAAACCCATTATCATGGGGCAAAGAAATTCAGATCACTTAATGTTAAGATGTGATAGACATTTCAATACATATCTGTGGCAACATAAAAAGATGGGTTAGACTGGTTTACAGGTCTTACAAATCACTAGGAAGTACATAAGATGAATAGGTGAAGCTGAACCCTGTGTTTAAATGTTGAGGTACACAAAATTTCCTTTTCCTGATAAAAGATTAACACAATGACATAAAACACTATATGCACTTTTTTTAATGTCTCGTTTTATTTTTTGGCTTGGAAAAAATAGAATATAAACTGGTTTATATAAGAAATGACAGGGTAAAAAGTATATATTAAAAAGACTTACAGTTTATCCTTGAAACTAAGAACATGCTTCCCTTTTGAATTTCTACGAGATCCATCGGAATCAGCTGAATCAGTTGGGGACAGTTTCTCGTTACACAAATACGAGGCCTGAATATCAGGTACTCTGTATATATATAAAACAAGACAAGTTTGAATCATTTATGGGCCTGGGCAGCAACTACCCCTCATATCCTACCGTCCATGGCTGGCAGAGGCAATCGCAATCATATTAATCAATGGAGAATACTCAGCAGCTTGTACATACATGATTTCAGCACCGTCCATGGGGCATTCTGCCACAGTATGTCTCACGCTTTGTATAACAGTGTGGTTATGTACCGTGTCTGAATGTACAGTGGTGTTCATTCCCTAAACCAGGCATCCTCAAACTCGGCCCTCCAGCTGCTGCAGGACTACATCTCCCATACTCCTCAGCCAGCCCCTTAGCTGAAGGAGCATTATGGGAGATGTAGTCCTGCAGCAGCTGGAGGGCCGAGTTTGAGGATGCCTGCCCTAAACTGTGATCTCTGACCACATGGAATATTTCCACAAGAACAGATTTGGCAACAAACAAAATGTAAGGTTCAGCATTACAGAATCAAGGTAGGTGAAAGACAAATATTCTGTGTGGTTCATGGAGTACAAACCTGCCCACAGCACAAAGAATACATTTTACTTTCATTAAAAGGGACAGTTTGGGGTCCCCGACAGATCTACTATAAAATAATGCATATTAAATCATTCTGAGGGGACTTCGATATGCATTCTTCCAAAACACAAAATAAAAACTAGGCTCTTACATGACACAAGCTGCAGTCCTGCTGAAATAAATAGGGCTGCTTTACAGACCTGCACATACCGACAGTGCTCTCAGAGCCAGCCCTTCGCTTAAACGGCCCCTATGAAAGCAGACCAAATACATCAACGGATTCCATAAAATCGCATAATGCAATTGCAAAACAGTCAAAGCTTACAATTTAAGGGACCATGCAGCTATTACATGCATTAAAGCCCATATGATGGCTGGAGTAGTCCTTTAAGAGTGTAATGTAGTCATATGGGGATCATGATGTATTTCAAAAGGCCTACTTTGCAAATAAGATCCTTAGAGGCGTGATGGTGCTTAAAGAGAAGTTCGTTGACAGCATGCTTGGGGAAATGTGCTGTGATCTAATAAACGGGGGTCAGTGTATGCTGACGAACATCATGAACTTGTTTTAACAAGACTGGTAATATACCTTTGTATATAGGTATATTATTATTATTTGTATATTACCAGTCTTGTACAAGACAACTGGTAATATACCTTTGTATTACACAAGGCTAGCACAGCACCCCCCAATATTGTATGTTAGTCTAAAAGATATACATTTCAGACTACTTTGAATATATTTTCCATGTAATTCCACCAGAATTTAGTTATAGTTACCTGTCAAAACCGGAACGGGTTTTGGCTACGGTGGAGGCAGCGACTGGCAGTCCGAGGTTCGATGTGAGCGTACAATTTTCTAATGCTACGCTGGCATTGCTGTTTATTGACTCGCCCAAAAAGCTCGGAAAAGTTTCATCTTCTATCTTGGAGTAGCTTTCAGTCATTGTAGGAGTTACCCCTTCTAGGAGCAAAGGAACAAAAACCAGTTAAGACGTAAGTAGTAGTGATGCTTAATTGCATTTAACTTCTGTAACAATCTGTCTCATACAATATTAAAAAAAAGTGTTAAGATAAAATAATTTTAATAGCATGCCCAAAAAGCTGCAGAGTAAGACAAATAGTGGCTGTTACCTATATAATAACTCACAGAAAATCCCCAGAAGTTACATATCATAGCGGTTTGTATCCAAAATAAAATAGGTATTTTTCCCCAATAAAGACATGAGCCTGTGGTTACAGTGACTGCTTGGTAACACCTACAGGAATAGAGCTTGTTCCTAAACGAAAATGTATTGTGCCGTCTTCTAAATTCCATATGGATTTGTGAAGCCCGGCTTACAGAACAATCAGGCGCTGCACACGGTCCCAAACGGGGAAGACCACAACACTCATGTGCCATCTGTTACGCGGCAGCAACCCATTTATGGCATTCTTTGCATTGTTCTGCTAACAAATGGAATAAAAGTAAAAGAAGGCCGAGATTTCATTGCCAACTTGCCATTTTTGAGGAATAGCCACTTGGAGGTTGTGATTGTTTGCTATTCTCTTCGCCTGTACTCCCACTAACTGGTATCATTTAGATAATACCGTATTTGCTCGATTATAAGACGAACAAATGCTCTGAAAAATACCCCTCGTCTTGTAATCGAGGTCGTCTTCTAAATCAGACCTAAAATGAGGCCTGACTATTAGACTAAGATCCAGATCCCCCGCAGGGGGACCTGGATCCTCCTGTAAGGTAACCTCAGCTGCTGCCGGCGTCTATCACCGAGCGCCGGCAGCAGCCGAGTTTGCATATGCACGTACCTTCCTACTGCCGGGATAGCACGCCCACTGCCGGGAAGCAGAGATGGTTGGGGAGATTGCTCCAGAAGCAGGACCGGGACCCCGGCGGCACTGTGCCGTCCTAAGGCGGATCCGGTAGACCTCGTTCTGGAGGATGCGGGGCCTAGCAGGGTCACAGAGTGTCATTCTGTAATCCCATGGGAGCCGCGGCAAGCACCTGCTTTGGCATTGCGGTGAGTGAAGTGCCTGGGTGGGTATATTAGTGTCCCCCTATATGCCTTTTAACCCACTATATGCCAGAGTGGCATATAGGGGTATAAGGCATTTCTGGAGGCAGAGTGGCATATAGGGGGTTAAAAGGGGCAGAGTGGTACATAGGAGGATATAAGGCATTCCTGGGGGCAGGTTGGTAAATAAAAGGAAATTAAAAAAAAAAAAAAAAGTTTACATGAATATTTACTAGAAAAACTTTTTTCCTATAGGGTCGTCTTAATCAGGCTTTTTCTTTTTTTCCCTAAATTAATATTCAGATTTGGGGGGGTCGTTTTACAATCTGGGTCGTCTCATAATTGCGCAAATATGGTAGTGCTGTACTTTTGCAATTTCCATGCACTGGTATCCCAGTCCGTCTTGTAGATTACTGGGCCTACCAACAGTGGTGCCATTAGGTTACTTCACAAAACCAGCGGCGAGATGGAAACATACTGGAAGCACAAAGTGTGATATATATCAAATCGAAAGTGACACAAGCATGTCTAACCAGCCAAGAAGCTTCCAAATATTCTACGCCAGCGCCTCGAGGAGAACAGATTCACTTATTCTAGGTGGACCGACATCAAACATTTGTATAAAACATGGAACGGATCAGAAATACAGCGTAGACGTTGTTAATGTTGTGAAAAACAACTGTAGCTGAAAACAGCTAGTTAATAGAACGTCCTAGACGTACAAAGGCCCGTCATTATTCCCATCACTCCTGTGCTTAGCCAAGTTTATATTTAAAAGGCTAATTGATCATTAGAATACCCTTTTGGAATTATGTTAGCACAGCTAGATAAGTAGTACGGTAGTGTGTGATATATATTATATATAATATAATTATACACACACTTTGTGCTAAATTTGACCATGTTTGAAATGACATACTCGTCCAGCCTTGCATATGTAGGCCTTTTTGCCATCATAATTTCATTGTCCGCAGCCATAATGGACGACTTCCTCTCAATGCAATTGATTTACTAAAACCACAAAGGATATAAATTTTTTTTTAAAAAAAATGGGCCTCAGGCAACAAGAGCATGGAATTGAATGGGTTCAAGCACTCAAAGCGTGATATTAGGAGATAGTCTGCTCGGCTCATTCAATGAACGGGCCCTGGCTTCCCAGGGAAAGAATATGATGCTCAGTAGTAGCAGGATACAAAACAGCATGACAATGATTTATTCAGGACCATATGAGAATGGCACAATTGCAGTTGCGTCACACAATAAAATACCGCACTGACTTAAAAGTAGAGGATATGTACAGGACTGTACAGTCTACAGAGAATTTGGCATCATTTTTACACCATGCTTCCGCTGCTCAGTCTACTCGTTCATTTGATGCTTAGCAATGAGAAATCAGTAACATCAGAATCTAAATGTAAACATGCATAGGACAGGCATATAGTTAGCCTGAATCACATTAGACCAACGACTGAATCTTATCAGGAGAAACGGGCAGACTAGATGGGCGAATGGTTCTTATCTGCCGTCGGATTGGGTTTCTAATTCCATATAGACTGTTGGGGACCGTGGATGTACTAAAAGCATCACTAGTAGTTCAGAAAAAACTAAGAACTGAAACAAATGTGTCTTAAGCATGCGCTACTTTGTTTTTTAAACAGAAGTCTAACTTGGAGACTGTGCCAGAAGCTACAAAAGGAACCTCATCGCTTAACAGGGCAAATCACATGAGAGGCATTGAATACGGCGATCTCTCTAATGGGTGCATTCATTCTCTAGTAGTTCTGTTGATAACTTTGGCACACAAAAATCACAGAATAAAAACAAGTGATGCAGAGAAGGGATGCGCTCATTTCGCTGCTTCTGTTAACTACAAAACCACCCCCCACATAGAACATATTAAATAACAGCCAGAAGCACATGCTCCGTAAACAGGAAACTTAGCTGTAGTTTATTATAGGGCTGCAACAACTAATCGATAATGAAAATCGCTGCTAACGTATTAAATTATCAATTAGTTGATTCGATTTTCGAGAGTGACATGACCTTCTGCTGGTGCTCCACCACAAAACATCCGGCAGAAGTATTGGCCAGTACAGCGGAGGTGGTCTGCGCGCATTGCGCAACGTTCGCTCTGGCAGGCGTCTGTGCGATGTGTGCAGACATCCTTCGCTACTGCCATCACATCCACTGGGTCTTCTATAATGGAGCACCGGTGTCACATGACCTTCCGGTGCTCAGTCATAGCACCAGCGAAAGTGCCGGTCAGAAGCAGAGGTTGTCTACGCACATCGCGCAGACGCCTCCTGGCTGCCCCTACTAGACACCAAGGAGTCTGGAGCACAGGGGGCATATCAAAACAGTTGTATATAAGGGGTTAAGGCACAGTGGCATATAGGGGGTATAAAGAATATTGGGGCAGAGTGGCATATCATGGGTATAAGGCATATAGGGTATATAAGGCATATGTGGGGAGCAGAGTGGCATATCTGGGGGTATGTGGCATATCTGGAAGGTAGTGTGGCAAGCCTGGGCTCAAATGTGCACAACTGGGGGGGGCAGGTTGGGAAATAAAAACAAGAAATGCATTTTTATTGAAGCTTTTTTATTCTGCTGTTTGTTTTTAACATCCTGTTTGTTTATAAAAAGTGAAAAATTTTACATTTATTTTATCCGATTAATAGAAAACTTATGAAAATAACTTATGAAAATAATGTTTGACGCAGCACTAGTTCATTGGTAAACATTAGTAACAAGAAACTAGGCTACTTCCGTTTATTAAAATCAGGTACACAGTGTGCACATAAACAAGACTATTCCTCCTGCATGACATAGCAATGTTATGACATCATAACATACACCAGCAGGGCACACATGATTCACTGATTTGTACAGAAGGCTAAGCATGGAGGGGAACCATAAAAATGTCCTTCACTGTCCCAATTAAATATCAGATTATATTACAGGCGCGTTTGTTAACAAATGTTCTAAATATAACCTATTTATGTGACATGCTTAGCCAAGGAAACTACAATGCAACTCACTCGCACTCATCAAGAACATTTAAAGGAGTAGGGGCCACAAATACTCAGCGTCTGCTTAAAAAATAATATTAAACCTTTATATAAAATGTATTGATCCAAGAAACGAAGGAGCTCTTTAGGTTTCTTCCTTCCATTGGGCCAATATAGAAAATGCTTCCATGGCGCCTCTCTTGAGCAGGAAGGTCCCAAAGACTACATGTTGTAGGTGTTACCGATAAAATGTACCAATATCAACACTCCATGTTATACAGAACATCTATCAGAATAACGTCACCGAACTATAAAGTTACCCAGAACCCGGAAGCAATGCAGGGGACTGCAGACGGATGACAGCCTAATACAGGTAAAAGGTGGCTATTACATGGCCCTGTAACTATGATGCCGCTACAGAAATCAATGAACATACAGAAACAGCTTTATTCACAACAGATCTCAAATTCAGCATACGAGCCTCACCGAGCTCTACACACAGTGGAGACAGCACCACACGTCGTGTGCGCGCAGGGTATAAAACTGTGCCCGTACTGCCAGCCCTCCATGTCCCGTACACTTTTCTGTATACAGCAAAAGTTCACCGGGGCTAGGAGCCATTAGGAGGCCTCCGTGGACCCAGAGGAAGGTCGTATAGCCCACCCACCATAACCTGAGGACCTAGCTCCACATACTTGCCTTTCGTCGGCTTGTAGCAACCGACGAGCTCCGGGGTGGAGGGCGGGTATGCTCACAACGTAAACGGAAAACAAAAAAGCGGGAGAAACCGAGGCGTCCCGTGCAGAGCGAGCCAGCGGTCTGCGAGAACAAGTCACTCGCAAAGCTCTAAGAGAGAGGGCGGAGCCAGGCTAAAGATGGTAGGCGGTGCAAGCAGTACAAACTTAGAAGCCCGCGTCATACACTTAACTCTCAGCTGAGAGCGAAGGGGCGGGGGGTCAGGAATATAAAAAGCAGTTCGTCATGAGGCAGAGCCGCAGCGGTCAATTACTGAAAACAGAGCTCAAAACGCAAGAGCTACAACGCACATTTCTACGCGTCATTACGACCCCTTCATTGAAAGCTGTACGAGTGGCAGAAAGAACTACCTCCTGTGTTTTGTTCTTTTTCAGAATTTTAGGGCGGTCCTACAGTTGGTGCCGTCACAAGGGGCGTGACTTTAATCTGGGATTTAAACGCGGACGCGCGCACCTTTTAACGGTTAAGTCGGTGTGACGTTTAGTCGTAAAGGTAGCGTCTTAATTTCATTACATGATACTTTATAAAAAGCCAACCCAATGAGTTTCTGCTGCAGAAAACGTTTGGCAGGCACTGCATAATGTATGGTTAAATGCAGAGATGGGCACACCTGAGAGCAATCACATCCTACAGGTGGGCTTTTGAGGGCCCTGCCCATTAGCCTGGCATCGAGCCTTGTGGTATTTTTATACAAAGCTCCAGTTGGGAATGGTGGGCCTTTGAGGGCCCTGCCCATTAGATAGTGGGCTTTCGCTCTGGAATAACTAAAGCTTGGGTCTCTTAAGTATGAAAAGGCCCTTGGTTTTCTACCTCTGCTTTTAAGAGTCCAATTGCTAGAAATGAGCCAACATAAAACCCACGATGAAGCCATGAGAGCACCTATGAGCCCAGCGGCCCCAATAGATGTCCAAAACCAGCTGCATCTTCTTATGCTGAATTGTATACTGATATGCTTATCTTTCTTTCCTCCGTTCATTTCTGCAATTCTGTTTCCTGACTTTTCGATTTTTCACATCATAGCAGAAGATTGGCTCAATATCAAAAGTAACTTCTGCTTCTTTCATTGAATACCCTTTTAAAGTACTTTTGGAACGGAGACCTCTTAGTAACGATAATCAAGGATTTCCGACTGTCCTGACAGTATCAGAGTTTAGAGCAAATTCTTGATTTTAGAGAACATTATGGTGTCATTAGATTGAAGAATGGAGATGGGATCCAGTGAGGAATCAGATTGCCATTATGGACTCAAGAACGAATTCTTCCACTTTTTTGAGGCACGATTGCTCCCACCACCTGCTCTTGCGCTTTGAGTGACCGACGCACAGGACTTTCACAAGTATGCTCATATCAGTAACGAAAGACGAGAAATAGAATTGTTCTTGTTTGTAACATCTAATATATAAACATAATATGTACACTTTTATAGTATGAATATAATAAATAATATAACACATACTCGTGTGTTTCCAAAATGTGAGAAGGCTGCTGAAAGCAGCTGTGTGTCATCTATTTTATTCAATTAGTATTTCTGGGGGGGGGCTTTATGCACTTAACCTGCGAGCTACTCTTCAGCATTGAACATAAACTGGCTTGTAAATTGTTTCGTAAACTAAAAATATGATATATAAAAAAATAAAAGTGTACTACAAACACATCACAGAACCTGTTTTCAGGTTAGCTATTTTTTTTTTATTGTACAAACTGAATAAACACTTAAATAAGATTTTATAATTCAACAATGCTTCAGATGACATTGCGTTGCAGTACACACAGGAATACAATAATTGTGATTCAATCCCAAATTTGTTACACAGAATATGGCGCTCTATCTAGTAATTTGAAAATGATTTGAGAAGATGACAGAGTTCATTTTAACCAAAACAATCTTTTTCGATTTTTCACATCATAGCAGAAGATTGGCTCAATATCAAAAGTAACTTCTGCTTCTTTCATTGAATACCTTTTTTAAGTATCTTTTTGGAACGGAGACCTCTTAATAACGAAAATCAAGGATTTCCGACTATGGCATAAGCATTATGGGAATATTACTTGCAATATGAGACATCTCAGCTGATGCCAACAGGAGATCCCAATCTGAGCCTGTTAATTAGTGATCAACTCAGGTTAAGAGATGGATGGCAGCCTATAACGGAAAGGGCAGGTTCATTTCTATAAACTCCCATGGGCTTCTTCCAAATAAAGTTGGTTTTAACATGCAGTCCAAAAGCAATTGAAAGAGGAAACAGAAAAAAGAAAAAAGGCTAAAAGGTAGCATGTATGAATAAGAAACACGCTTTAAGGCAGTTTTTCATAGATGTAACTATACACCTTGATTTTCAAGTAAGGTTTTAAGAGGTGGGGGTCTGTATCGTCTGTGAGGGTGTATAGACGATGGACTTGGGTCTGCATCACAAGGGTGCTCAACCAGAGGAGGTGGAGAAATAAAGTGTGCATGACTGGACCATCTTGATCCAGGCTTTGGGCTGTCCAGTGGGGGAAAGATACACCTGGAACAAGGGAAAGGAACAAAAACACCAAAAGAAAAAACGAGAAGGGGGGAAAAAAAAGTGTAGTAAATGAAAAGTACTGAAGGGTAGTATACAGACATGCAGAGAAACTTTAAAAACATCATGCCAAAACAGAACAAACAGAATGACCAAGGGACACGTGCCTGCTACATCGATTTAGAAAATCATACAGCCCGTTTATATTAGGAGATCAGGGCAAAAACCTAGTGAGAAGTATAATGCCTTCACAATCACTATATAATAAATTCTACCATGATAACATTTCCACATCATTTAATATAACATTCCAGATCTCCATACTAAAACATATACAAACAGAACAAGGCAACATTTCCAATGCCGTTCAAGTGGCTGCCCCATCTTATAATAAAAAGAATGCTTTGTGTAGATTTAAACTGTATTCATTCAGAACTAAAATCGGCTAAAATAGTTTTATTAATTGCACTCATTTGATTTTTTCTCCAAGCCCCAAGCGCCACTAATAGACCAGGAGTTTTGTACATCATTACATGAAAAAAATATTTAATCCATTTTTATCTTTTTGATCGAGCAGCCAGTGCTCAAGCCCAAATATTCAACACCCCTGATCTATCTGCAGCCTTTGGGACCTGGAACATTGCAGAGCACATGCTACGCTGAATACAAATTTGGTCCTAAATGATCACATATACAATACTTGAGTTGAGTCACACAGTTCATGTTGTATTCTAGGTACATGCTAAGTACACAATTCATTAGGTGGTCTTCCCACTACATCTGCTGAATGGGATACACACAGGGAACCTGGTAACTCGAGAATCAAGATACATTTTATTTTCACTCTTGAAAGGCGAAATAGAGTACACATACACAGAATGGGCTTAGATTTGTATTTAGTAGTAAGCAGGCTGCCCGTGTATCTTTGTAGAACTCAAACTGCGCTGGGGAGGGGGAAAAGATCGCCATCCATTCCTGTGTGCATGCAACAAGCAGCAAAACAGCTAAGTTACTCCAGTTAGCTTGGAATCAGCTGTGCTTTCTGTTAAGGACATAATACAAACGGAAAAGGGAAAAACATATGCATCATCCATAGAAACAGTGTTATTGTCACAAGCAAAACATCGATCTTTTTTATTTTTTTAATCGTACATAATATTAGATATCAAAACTGAAAACCGATAACATAGCTGCGCCCAGATGAATAAAGAACGCCATTAACAATCACGTGGGCAAGAAAAAAGTTCCTTTTAATATGCTAATAGGGGCTGTCAAGGGACGCATAGATATTACATATATACGTATATATATATATAATATAAAAGCAGTGCATGTGGGATCAGCTATGTTATGACGTCTCTTTGCAGCACAATGCAGACAACACAACCAAAAATTATTATTTTTTTTAATTAAAAGGAACAATTTACGCAATGATAGTTTATCGAATCCTGTCTATGCTATTACAGAATTAACACAACCTGTATGCAATTTAAGTGAATAATATATTTATTCACTACAATAACACATCATCCTGCAATGTGTTAATTACCTTCTGACCACAACCAAGTCACTGTACCGAAAGGGTTATAAAGTGATCATATTATTAATAATCTTGCCCCAAAATGTGAACGGTACATAGTATACCAAAATATGCTGAGGAAATATTTGAAACTAGTTCCCCTAGGATTGACTCCTACAGGGATGTAGGTTCCCCAATTATCAGAAGAGGTTAGGAAATTAAATGGCAAGAACTGTACACCGTCCTGAGCTCATCCTGACATCTTACCTGCTTGCAGAAGAGCCATTTACGGAGTTCTGCAGGCTCTGATTGGTCGATCCAAAGGACGAAACAAAGAATCCTTGCTGGGTAGAGTTCACCGGGTTCCCATCGCCCTTCAGAACCCCAGTGCACTTCCAATTGTCCATGTAGTTTGCTAAAGAAAATTAATACAATGACATAAAAAGACAATTAAGCTTGTAATACTAATGAGAACTTTACGTCAACCATCCTGTCTTTAGCTAAAATGCACAACCTCTGGAAACTACAACATATGTTTTATTCACCCCTATAACAAAGTTATATAGAGTAAAATTAGCACATTTTCACATTCCATTAAAGGATCTCACTTTATATCCCACTGGGCTTGGGCGCCTAAGCCAAGCTGTATAACAGGTGGGTCATAAAATACCACCAGATAATTGGTGCTACATGTAAAGGGGAGAGTAGGAAACAGACATGTTTACATTTTCATTAAACGGGCTTCCGTATCACCGAAGAACAGCATTTCACGATTTATTAAAACCTGTATATTTATTTTCTCTACCTTTTCTCGCTTTGTTACTTCCAGAATCACTTAAATCATTTAATCATAAAGGGTTCTCTATTAAGGGGCTGATCAGGAGAGAATGTTCTGCACTATTGTCTTCTACGGATTTGTTGAAAAAAACAATATAATTTTTGTTAAGAACCATTCTAGTGTGACCGTTCTTTCTTCTGTAAAGACTCAGGCCTTAATCAGTCCTTGGTCTCGTCTTAGATTCAGTGTAGCCATATGCCGTATTAGTCTCTACTACTTCTGCTGGCAGGCAGGTAAAACATGGGATTGTTACTCAATGCTAAAGCTTATTTAAAATAATTTGAATCATATTTTCATGCACAATCTGATCTTGCATTTACCACAGACAGAATATGTATCCTGATATTTTAGACAAACATTATAGCAGACACACGTGGAGGTTTACCTTTCCAGAGGCGAACGCTTCCATCATCTCCTGATGACGCCAGCACCGTACCAGTGATGTTCCAGCTGACTCTCCACACCTGGGAGTTATGGTTATCAAACTGAGCAACTGTGTGGATTTCAAACTTTGTCACCGCTCCAGATGCCGAACTCAGCTCTTTTCTGCGTTAAAGCAAACGGGTGCATTTATGATGCAATCAAAGAAAATTAAACAGCAACCTCAGTAAGCATGGGCCACCAAAGCAAGACTTGGCTTTCCTACCTACAAAAACTTTCTGCCAGCCCTAGCAGTAAGCGGACACTAGGTTAACAGCATTGTGGTGCATATCTGGGCAGGATTAACTGCCAGTGACTACAGAAACTGTCAAATATGTGTTATCTTGTGCTTGTTAATGGACTGAGGTAGATGGAAAGTACATCATATGTATCAATGGGAATTACACAAACATATAATAATGACAAGCACAAGGATGGTGCCTTAGATCGTAAATATAACACAGCGTACGCCTGGTGGTTGGAGTCAATGAGCTGTTGGGTTGCCTTAGAATTAAATTCACTATTATCTTAAAGATAAGCCGTTGGCAGAAGGTTGCCAGCCCTCCTCAGATGTCGTCCATAGACCTTGAAGCAGCTAATGTAATCTTTTCTCTGATGGATGAATAGCCATTTGCCTCAAAAGGTCCTTTTTAAAGACTTAAACACATATTGGGGTCTGTACACTAAAAAAGTGAAGGGCAAACCCCAGTGAGCTTCTCATGCAACAAGGGCTGAGCTAGCCCTGCACAATGTAAATCTAAATCACAGAGGAGAGCTTTAAGGATTCTGCTATTTACATTTACACTATTCGGGGCCAGTTCGGCTCTCCTTACTGGAAAAGCTCATTGGGGTTTCCACTTCATAAAGCCGAAAGCGATATCAGGGATTTGAAACGTTCAACTTTCCTGAAACTTCTTTAGCGAATAGACCCTAGCGACTCATTTAGCAAACCCCCCAACTAACCTTAAGGGTTTCATGGTAAAGATTCGGACATCTTTTGATGCCACAGCAAGAATGTGAAAAGATCGACCCAGATTTGGAGCAAAGGCAATGTCGTGAACAGGGTCTGTAACAGTCATGAAGGTTTCAGCTTTCACATATTTTCTGCAAAACAGAAATAAAAAAAAAACATGTATGGATTTAAACAGTCACAGTATAATGCCAAGTCCTATACACAGACGCCAGTACAATGCGTCAGATGGCTCACATGCTGGTAATCATCATTGTAGTTGAATATACGAACAGACGCATCCAAAGAATTGGACCGCAATTCATATAACCATCCGGGAGCTTATAAAATGAAGCAACCCTGTGCCCTTTCTACACCTTTATATATGCCTAGCAAATGTATAGATAAACCTATTAAATGTATTCAAAGTGAATACTGCAGCACATAAAATTGCTCTACTCCAGCTCCTTTCTTCAGTATTTATCCTCACAAAAAAGTAATGCTTATAGAGGGATGCCTATTTTTCATTATTGATTTAACAAATAATTGAATATTCCTACTCTACCTGCACACAGCATAACCTTTAAGACAATTCTCTCTCAATAGAAATACTATCCAGCCTTTAAATACTATCCATTACCCAGATCCTCCATTTCTAAAACAACCTATTTACCGGCAGTGTATAGGTAGCAGAGTGAATTGCCCAGATCCGGGCTAAAATGTAAATGGATTTGCTTACCTTGTATTTTCATTATATTCATATATCTGAACTTTCCCCATTATATTTGGGCTGCTGTCATCACTACCTACGGCAATCATAGGAGAATGGGCACGCGAGCTGAAACAAAAGAACGCGTTCTTAGAACTAGATTTCACGATGAAGAGTGGGTAATATGCCTGAATTTCAGCTACACTTAGGGGCAGATGGTGACACAAGTTGAAATATACAAGAAGTGGAAACATGCTATCCATAGCGTATACACCAAAATTCTCACACACTGATTTTATATTTCTCAGACAGGAACTCCACTGCATGGAAACAACATAGGTGCCTTCGTTTTTCAAAATGTCTTACTACTCAAGATGTTCTGCAGCAGATATACTTGTCTTCCACTTGTCTTTTTTTTTTTTTTACTTAAATAAAACAGCGACATGTAACACAAGGGAAATATATATAGGTTTTTTAAGAAATTTTGGCACCAAGACTTAGGCGAGAAACTTGAGTTACTCTGTTAAAGGGGACTAAATAAACAGTGGGTGGGAGAAAAAAAGAATCTCCAGATCGGACGGCACGACTAACCTTGACGGATTCCATGAGATGCAGCTACAGCTCAATTTGCAAGAGATTTCATGCTGTAGGGACCACTGGCTCAGGTTCATAACATCTGGGGCCTCATACACTCTCACCACCCCATCTGCAGAACAGGTGGCCAACATCAAACCCATGTGTTTCGGAGCAAATTTCACATCAGTCACAGAAGTCCTGCTGTCCACAAGAGTTGTCCTCTTAACCTAAATATCAAAAGGAGAAATATATACAATTTACATATTACAACCATACATACCTATACACACACACACAGTGTACTGTGCCAAAGTTTTAGACCTTCGTAAATAGACGTTTGTTTATTTGTATCATTTAACAAAACGCAAAATGAGTGAACAGAAGAAAAATCAATACTTGGTGCGACGTCCTTTTGCAAACCACCATCAGTGAGCCAAACAAGGTGAAGTTGCTGACTACAGTTTATTGTCAAAAGTCAGACACCTGTTGAGGACCATAGACAGAGCGGTCGGCCAAGGAAACTTAGTGCAGCAGATGAGACGCATCATGCAAGATATGCAGCAGCGCCATCAGCTCGCCATTGGCAAAAAAACAGTGGGACCCTGGTACACCCATCTACAGTCCGGAGAAGTCTGGTCAAAAGTGGTCTTCATGGAAGACTTGCATCCACAAAGCCATACCTTAGACATGAAAATAAACTATTCATGAAAACACAGGAACTGGGGTTCAGAAAAAACAGCAGCAGGCGCTCTGGAATTATGAGTCAAAATTAGAAATATTGGGGCAGTTTGTTGGTTCAAGGGCTGGAGAGCGGTACAAGAACGATTATTTGCAGGTTACAGTGCAGCATGGTGGAGGTTCATCGCAAGTTTGGGACTACATTGCTGCAATTGGAGTTGGGGATTTGGTCAGTTAATGGTCTCCTCAACGTGCAGGAAGATACTTATCCATCATGCAATACCACCAGGAAGACATCTGATTGATCTGATCTTCAGCTTAAAGAAGAACAAGGACTCCTGGAGTGATAATACAGCCCCCAGAACATAATCAAGTCTGTCTGGGATTATATGAAGACAGAGAAGCAATTTAGGCTGCCTAAATCCAGATAAGAATTGTGGTTAGTTCTCCAGGATGTTTGGAACAACTTCCCTGCCAAGTTCCTTAAGAATCTGTGTGCGAGTGTTTCTAAAAGAAAGAGGTTTTGAAGGAAAAGGGTTCTCACACTAAATATCGATTGGATTTAGGATAAATCACATAACCAAAAATACATTTATATATTAAAGGATCATGAAAACAATTCAGTCTGATCACAAAGTATTGATGTGTGCTATGGGGAAAATGAATATAATTTCTTATATTTAGTATATCTGAAGAAGAACTGATCTTTGAGAGCTAACACCTTCACAGTTTGACAACTGACATTGGGTTACAGAATACCCACCATGTTTTTATTCTTCAAATGATTTTGGCCATTTTCTAATAGTGTTGATATATACAGAAGACAGAGAATATTTATTTTAACATAGAACATGGTATCCATAACAATAAAACATGCAAGTTTGGGTTTGTGAGGCATGGTATTCACGCAAGTAAAGTTAGTATTCATTCTAAATCTTGATTTCATAACGGCGAACTATCTTACCCAGTGACTTTGTCCTCGTAATTTATCATTTGATTCGCCAACAATCTCTTCCCACACAGCAGCTGTTCGGTCGAATGAACACGATGCCAAAACCTGGCCAAACTCTGGATGAGCCCAAGTGACCCTCCACACAGATCCACTATGTGTCTGAAAAGAGTAACATACAAGAGACCAATTATCTGGAAAGTAATTCATCGTTTTGGCTCCAGTGGTCACAGCTTTCAGTGGAATAAACAATATGGCATTGCAGAGTATAACATGTTGCCAGTATCTGAAACATCACTTGAGTGCAGGTCCCATTCATTCCTTTCAGCTACCTAATTGCCAAAGGGACTGTCTAATGTCCCATCTTGCCCCAGCGATGAAGAACAGATATGAGATTGATGGATGCCTTTTCTGCGCCCATCACTTCTCCTTCAAGCTAAGGCACCAGGGTGCACGGAAACTCAGATTCTGACAAATCTCCAAGCATTTCCACTCAAAACTACTCAGTGATCCTGCGCTTTAAAGTGCATACGATGGCTGGAGTGTCTCTCTAAAGACGCGTCTACCCAAAGAAAGAGTCAGCCCTTTCATTGAATTATCTGTGAATACTGTAGCCAGAAAATGTTCATCTTGGATGTATAATGAGTTAAGCCCTGTGCAAATAGGACTCTTTGTCAAAGACGACATGAGAGAAAATGAGCATCTTCATACAAGGAGGGCTTCTGCCGATCATTGAGATGCACAGGAAATGGAAATGCAATAGTACCCCCCCGGTTTTATATGCGTAGGTAGGCTTGTATTTTAATTAATTGCCCAAAGACCTATATACACACCTATATACAAACAGAAGGCTGTAAGAACAGTACGATCCGATGCTTGTAAAAAGAATACGATTCTTACCTTCCAACTGGCGGTACAGTGCCAATCGCCATTCTCACTTTTGTCCCAAACCTTCACAAAAGAAAAGATTTTCAGAGCAACGTAAGCAAGATAAAGTCTAATTTCTGCCTTTATTTTATATCTGACCAATACATAAACACCCAACATAATGAATGGCATTACTGTTTACACCATACCATAACCCAGAGTGAAATGTATTACGTGTAATCGGCTATACATGCAGCTCCTGGAGCAATGGATCCAAGTAATTCCTTATTATGTATTGATTTATATAGCACCATCATATTCCATAGAGCTGTACAACGGGCAAAGAGGTTATAACAAGTAACATTTCACATCATTTGTACAATTGAGGAGGTGGTGAGGGATCATTACACGGGGGGTGTTTGACGTGGCCCAGACACACAGGTGTATCCTAACGTAGACTAAACACGTGAAAGTACTGGACACATGTATGTAGACTTACTGAAGAGCACACTGTACAAGAGTGAGAGTAGGACAGATAGGGTGATGGGACGGAACTGGTCTGCTCCCCAAAGTGATGGGTCTTAATAACACCTTTTTAAGGACTGAATACCAGGGGAGACAGCAATAAGCCGGGGGTTGGGGGTCAGGTATTCTACACGATAGGAAGGCTTTAGTCTTACTGAGTGTATGAGTGGCAGAGATGACCTCAAAGCAAAATGATGTCACTAATGCAGTCACTCACTAGAAAGCTGAGACACCTGCTACAACTCAAATATTAAGCGGTGTCAGGAGCCAAAAGGGGCAGAAGTTACACAAACATACAGTAACAGCCATCTGGCGGCCCACTGCCCCAGATATATATATATATATATAATATACACACACACACACATATATATAGCGCTAGAAATGATCTCGCTGCCAATTAGGACACTAGTATAAAATAATTTTATTGTATTTTATTTTTGTTGGACATTCTTTGCTTAGGTAAACACAAGCAATTTATTTATTACTACCACTGCTGCACCATTATCATTAGTTTTGCCCCATTGCCGGATAACCATAGAGAAGGGCAGAGAACACCGATGGGGCACGGAGCAGCGTGTGCCCCGAGGGCTGCCCGTGTGCCGCCCCCGCCCTCACTCACTTTCACGCTCTGATCGCTAGAGCAGGTCGCCATCCTCCTGCCATGGAAGTCAAAAGACACATCGTGGATGAGGTCTTTGTGATCGGCCGCGATGCTCCTCGCTACGAACATGCTGCAGTCTAAACGATAGCAACACAGTTCGAACTCCTCCGGCGCCCCGCTTGCTACGTCACTCAAGCGCTGCCACAAAACTCCAATTCGCTCCTTTGAGACGTCATTATGCTCCGCGCATGCGTACAATGCAACTCGGCGCCTGGTCACGTGATGTTGTTATGGTAGTGTCGCTTTGTGTACGCGGAAACGCGACTTATGTACGAAAGCAGCGCGACGCAAGGTGGCGATATGTACAAACAGAACGGCACAGTTATGTGATTGGTGATCAAACTGATAGGTAAAGCATGGGCTTCGCAGAGCCCTGTACTGAAACTGCGCTTTTAAAGCAGCGCAGGGGAGGGACAGACGGAAAATGTTGCTGTAAAGCAGCAATTTGGCGACACCGTGCGGTATACTCTTATATATCCAGTATAAGATCACCGTGCGGTATACTCTTTGTGTATGTGGTATAAGATCACCATGCGGTATACTCTTGTGTATCTGGTATAAGATCGACGTGCGGTAGTTTGTGTATCTGGTATACGATCACCGTGCGGATATACTTTGCGTGTATTGGTATAGATCACCGTGCGGTATACTTTGTGTGATGTGGTATAAGACACCGTGCGGTATCTTGTGTATCCTGGTATAAGATCACCCTGTATTGCGGTATTACTCTTGTGTATCTGCTATAAGTCACCGTGCGGTATATTATATATCCGGTATAAGATCACGTGCGGTATACTTTGTGTATCGGTATAAGATCACAGTGCGGCATACTCTTATATAATCGGATAAGATCACCGGCTGGAAGTTACCTCTTGTGTATCGTATAAGATACCGTGTGGTATTATTTGCTTCTTATGTATTGGTATAGATCACCGGCGGATATACTCTTAGTATCTGGTATGATCACCGTGCGGTATACTCTTATATATCCGGTATAAGATCACCGTGGGTATACTCTTGTGCTATCTGGAATAGATCACGTGCGGTACTCTTGTGTATCCGGTAAAGATCACCGTGCGGTTTATTTATGTATCGGTATAAGTCACTGTCGGTATACTCTATAATCCGGTATAAGATCACCTGCCGGTATACTCTTGGTTCTGGTTAAGACACCTGCGGTATACTCTTATGTTTTGGTATAAGATCACCGTGGGTATGCTCTTGTGTACTCTGGTATAAGATCACGTGCGGTTGTCTTTGTCTGGAAAGATCACCGTGCGTATACTCTCTATGTATTGGTATAAGATCCCGTGCGGTATATTTGTGTAATCTGGAATAAGCATCACCGGCGGTATATCTTGTGTATCATGGTATAAGATCACGTGGTATACTTTGTGTATCTGGTAAGAGTCACCGTGCGCGCTATGCTCTGTTATCTGGTATAGACACGTGCGGTTATACTCTTGTGTATCTGGAATAAGTCACGGCGGTATACTCTTATGATATTGTATAGAAGATCACCGTGCGGTATACTCTTGTGTATCGGTAAGATACCGTGCGGTATGCTTTGTGTATGTATAAGATCGTGCGGTATGCTCTGTGTATCTGTATAAGATCACCGTGCGGTATGCTCTTGGTATCTGTATAAGACACCGTGCGGTTACTCTTGGTGTATTGGAATAAATCACCGTGCGGTATACTCTTATTTTGTAGTTGGTAAAGATCACCGTGCGTTTATCTTGTGTTTCTGGTATAAGTACCGTGCGGTATATCTTTATGTATCTGGTTAAGATCACGTGCGGTATTACTTTGGTATCTCGTATAAGATCACCGAGCGGTATACTCTTGTGTATCTGGAATAAGATCACCATGCGGTATACTCTTATGTATAAGATCTTTACCAGATACTATTTATTCTCAGAGATTCGTTCAATGACACGACTGCTGCATTGTAAGCGAAATGCTAACTTAACCTCTCTCTACACTCACTGGCCACTTTATCAGGTACACCTTGCTAGTACCGGGTTGGACCCCCTTTTGCCTTCAGAACTGCCTTCATTCTTCGTGGCATACTTTCTAGAAGGTGCTGGAAACATTCCTCAGAGATTTTGGTCTATATGGACATGATGGCATCACACAGTTGCTGCAGATTTGTCGGCTGCACGTCCATGATGCAAATCAACTGCTTCACCACCTCCCAAAGCTGCTCTATTGGATTTAGATCTGGTGACTGTGGAGGCCATTGGAGGTCAGTGAGTTCATTGTCATGTACAAGAAACCAGTTTGAGATGATGTGAGCTTTGTGGCATGGTGCATTATCCTGCTGGAAGTAGCCATCAGAAGATGGGCACACTGTGGACATAAAGGAATGGACTTGGTCAGCAACAATACTCAGGTAGGATGTCGCGTTTAAATGATGTTCAATTGGTACTAAGGGTCCCAAAGTGTGCCAAGAAAATGTCCCCCACACCATTACACCACTACCACCAGCCTGATACAAGGCAGGATGGATCCATGGTTTCATGTTGTTTTCGTCAGTCTGACCCTGCTATCTGAATGTCATAGCTGGAATTGAGACTCATTAGACCAGGCAACGTTCTTCCAGTCTTCCATTGTCCAATTTTGGTGATCCTGTGCGAATTGTAGCCTCAGTGTTGTGCGTTCAGAGATGGTATTCTTCATACCTTGGTTGCAATGAGGGGTTATTTGAGTTACTGTTGCATTTCTGTCATCTCGAACCAGTCTGCCCATTCTCCTCTGACATCAACAAGGCATTTTCGTCCAGACAACTGATGCTCTCTTTTTCGGACCATTCCCTGTAAACCCTAGAGATGGTTGTCCGTGAAAATCCTAGTAGATCAGCAGTTTCTGAAGTACTCAGACCAACCCATCATGCAACAACAACCATGCCACGTTCAAAGTCACTTAAATCCCCTTTCTTCCCGATTCTGATGCTCGGTTTGAACTTCAGCAAGTTGTCTTGATCACGTCTACATGCCTAAATGCATTGAGTTGCTGCCATGTGATTGGCTGATTAGCTATTTGTGTTAACATGCAATTGAGCAGGTGTATCTGATAAAGTGGCCAGTGAGCGTATATGGATCCTATGTTTTACCGATTACTTGGACCATTTACAATTATATGCCAAACCTAAATTCTATAAGCACGGCTGTCCACTGGGGAGGGCAAGAGGGACACTTTGAATATTTTGCTTGTCTATCCTACAGAGCACTTATTCTTCTTGGCAATAATTTCATTTAAAAAAACAGGTCCGCTGCAGCATGACCGCACTGGCAGCACCCATGATTCGGCTGAAGATCAGAGAGTACCTGCAGCATGCACCTAGATGCCACGTGACGTGTCTGTACGGACATACCGCACCACCTCACGCATCACTCTCCAGAAGATCACTGAGGAGCAGTGGTGGATTTCTGTGCAAGGCTAACCTTGGCAGGAAAAATTAAATAGACAAGTGTGTTTACCCACCTATGTAACGTTAATGATTTCTCCAACATGTCATTTGAAGAATAAAGACTATTCACTTTAGTTTGGAAACAAAGCACACAGCTCTGTGGAATAGGATTATGCTAAATAAAACAATAAATAATACTAATCTTTATTTTCCTTTTTTATTAATTGTGAGGAAATGTAATGCAGATTAAAAGCAAGAAGCAAAACCTAGTTGTATCCATTTATACACAGCACTCCTGTGTAGGTTGTCCCTTCCCTATTCTACTATTTTTGCTTATTTGTCAGATCACCCAGCTAATTTAAAAAAAAATAAAGACCTAGACAACATAAACACAAAATGCAACTTTTAAATTATCTTTTCGTATATCAAAGATAAACACACACACACACCAACCAACCACAACATCATGACCACTGATTGGTGAAGTGAATGACTGATAATCTTGTTATCATGGCACCTGTCAGTGGGTGGGATACATTAAGCAGCAAGTGGACATTTCATTCTTAGAAGCAGGACAAATGGGCAAGCGTAAGGATCTGAGCGACATTGACAAGGGCCAAATTGTGATGGCTAGACGACTGGATCAGAGTATCTCCAAAACTGTAGCTCCAGTGGTCCATACCTATCAAAAGTGGTCGAAGGAAGGAAAAGCGGTGAACTAGTGTAAGGGTCATGGGTGTCCAAGGATCATTGATGCACGTGGGCTGGAAGGCTGGTCCGTGTGGTCAAATCCAACAGACGAGCTACTGTCGCTCAAATTGCTGCAACAGTTAATGCTGGTTCTGATAGAAAGGTGTCAGAACACACAGTGCATCGCTGTGTAACCGCAGACCAGTCAGGGCGCCCATGCCCTGTCCACTGCCGAAAGCGTCTAAAACGAGCAGGTGAGCATAAGAACTGGACCACCGAGCAAAGGCTGGCCTGATGAATCACATTTTCTTTTACATGACGTGGATGGCTGGGTGCGTGTGCGTCGATTGCCTGGAAAACGCATGGCACCAGGATGCCCCACCTCACAAATTACAGGACGTAAAGGATCTGCTGCTAACATCTTAGTGCCAGATGCAACAGCACGTCTTCGACTTGTCAGGGCTTTTTTGGCTGCAAAAGGGGACCTATGCAATATTAGTCAGATGGTCATATGGCTGATCCGTGTATATATGTCCTGAATGATCCGTCTGTTTCATAAATACACATCCATTGATGTAATAATCTAGGTTGTGTCTTCAGAATGACCATCTTGTCCTCATTAGCCATAATCCCTTCTGCTGACTAGCTTACTGTGGTGACCGGCAGGCATGTTAAAGCACCAAGTCCGCCTTTGTCGGTTACTGGGGGAGTAATCTTATTATGTTCCAGAGCTGCTCTATATTATGGAGAAACTGTCAGGAAATGAAACCTGTTTCTGAGTGACTGTTTAGTTAGTTCTGTAGCATCTGGTGTGGGGTAAAAGAGGGTGATATTAATATAGTAAAGTGATTTAAGTGCTCAGTTCCAGGGACTGAAGTGGTTTGAGTTCTCAGATGTGCTACATGGGTGCAGTATGAAGAAGCCTGCTTCCAGGAATACTTACTGCACCGAGAAAGCACCTGCTTCATTTCCAGCAGCGTGTGCGATAGATCCGCTTTCATTACATTCACCATGTTCTGCTTTATTGGTCAGATGTTCTCTCAGGCGAGAACATCGGGCCAACATAAAAAAGATATAAAGTTACAAAAGAGAATGCATGTGACTTTGTAATTGTTTAAACCTGTAAAAAACGATTATTGGGGAGAAGCTGCAGCGAAACACCTCTTCCGCGGTCCAATGTTTTGCTCCACTGGGTACTGGAATGGGTTAGTGGCACAAATGTGCTCCCTTTTTAACCAATGGGAGCTCTTTTTGCATTGGGGGTCTCTATAGACCCTCCCCCAAGGAATGCTTATAGCGCCAAATCTGGAGTGCACTCTTGGTGAGTATATTCTGGGGGCTTTGATGCACATTAAGAGTTTAGGAGGAGGCTGCCGGGATGCTATAAGACTTTCCATTATATGAGCCCAAGTGCCCGGACACATTTGCAGTCACACCGCTATATTCGTTTCACACCTGCGGATTATTCGGCGGGAGGCGACTGTGTGTTTTGCAAGGGGTCCGTTCTTTACCCCCTGTTGCCCACAGTCATAATGGCCGCACGGGTTTTTATACGTGTGTACCTTATTCCCGTGGATGTCCGAAGAGGCGGGGTTATGAGTATTATCCAGGAACCACAGTGGCAGCTCGCTGTTGGTTGGGGCGTTGCTTATGTACACCAGTTACCGCATTGATTGCGAGCAAATAAGATCGTTAGGGGCGGGGCGATAACCGGAAAGAGGTGTGGTTAGGGAGGCTGATTCCGTGGATTGTGTCGCAGATTAGTGCCGTCGGCTGTTTCTTTTCTCTTCCCGTAGCTGCGGATGTAGTCTGGGGAGTTAGCGCGGAAGGAGATGTGGAGTGTATGGTGAGATAGGTGAGCGAGACGAGGCAAGGCGACATGGAGAAGGCGTTCAGCAAGATAGACGAGGAGAACCGCTGGAGTCCGCTCTATGCTGTAAGTATGGCTGTTCCCTGGCACTGTGTGTCTGAGGAGTCGCTGGTATTTCTCCTAGCGTGTCATAATGCGGGCTGGAGGAGGTGCTGACCTGGAAAGGTGATCTGTTGTACACAGTCATGTGTGTAATATAATAACATGTATAATAATAAACACATATACAGGTGTTTGTGTGTATGTACGCTCAAGTGGCGGTAATGCTCCTGTGCTGTCATTGTAATACATTCATCAGCTGGCTCTCCTCTCCAGCTATACTGAAGATCTAGGGGATATTTGTACAGTGGGTATGATGTCATCAGCATGTGTACATAACTCTTCCGTTTACGTTATAGTTTGAAAAAGTGTGTGGTAAGAGCAGTAAGCATCAAGCTGCCACAGCAGTCCTTATTGCAGGCTTATAGAACATCAGTGTATGTATAGTATAAATATATGGCGGTTATGACATAGCAACAGAGGGAATGTTTATCATTCTAATGTAGGATTAAATAAATTAACTGTACATACATTACAATGCATTTGTATGTGCATTGTGTAATTCTGTACTTTTCTGGTTACTAAAATGTTGTTTATATATTTTAGTATTATTATGGATTGACCAATCTAGTCCATTTTCTCCCCTGTTCTGTAATAGTCATTGCGTTTGTGTGCCAGCTCTTCTCCATTGACCTAATTTAACCTTTAAGAATCAGGATATGTACATTTTATTTATGGCAGTTCTGAGGATATTCTTATGTTTGAGTTGTACGAGTCACCGGACTAGTAGTTTTTGTCCTGTTTGATAAGAATCTTCCTTATAATCTAGAATTCTATGTTGCTGCTTACATGTATACTGTATATGGGCACAGATATATATATATATATATTCTGGCCTTTCTTAAATAATGGTAGACGGTTCAGATGATTAGAGTTGCAATGCTGGTTTAAGTGGCATTAAAGAGGTTAATGTAAGTTATAGGTACGTATATGTAGTAGTGAACCGGTTACTATCTCCTTGTAGAAGAGAAGCACGTATATAAAGTATGGTTACTGTATATAATGTAAGGTGCTGATCTAAGGGCTTGTAGTGGGATGAGTTGTGTGGCTGGTCAAACTCAACCCTTTTCCCTGGGACCTCTTCTTTGTAGCATGTCCTCACCTCGTTGTAGCGTAAGCTCCTTTGCGCAGAGCCCTCTTTACCTTTTAGAAGTGCGATTGATGTGATGCGTTGCTTGTTACGCCTGCTTACCCGTTGTACGGCGCTGCAGAACATGATGGTGCGATTATAAATTATTAAATCACGAGAAACTGGTGTTTCAAGAACACTTGACCAATAGTGTTTGCTTTTTAGAAGAAGTGTTGCGCTGTACTTGATCATGTGAATAGTCCATTACAAAACCATCTGGTATATTAAAATAATGGGTTTACCGGAACGCAGGTTATTATACTCCAATGTGAAGTGTTTTTATTGGATCTCCAGGGGGTGAGTGACCTGGGGTTACTTTCTCAACTGTAAACACATCCAATCTTGGCAGTGATAATAATTACATCCCATGGTAGTGCATTGGGAGAACTATTGTAATCCCAAAGTACACTGTTTTTACGGTAGCCGGGGTAACTAAACATTTGTATTTTTAACTGTCCTAATGGCATTGGTGTATATATACTATTTTGTAGATGCTAAAGTTAAAACCTCTAACATTATGAGGCCCGCAGTTTCCAGGAGTGTACTTGGAAGGGCATCCCCCTTTAACCTGTCCTACGGAGGCAGTAACTGCATCTCCCTGCGCAGGCGCCATGCGTTATATGCTGGGATATGTTAGAAAGGTGCATGGCGCAGGTACACGTGCTATGGTGGTCCGCACGGTCCTTTATTGTATAACTGAGAAGGGGAGGGTCTGCTGCCCTAAGGCTAGGTCTAGACCACATTACAGAGTCATTGTCTATTATTGGTAAGGTTGGAAAGAAGTTTGATACTGGTGGGACTTTTGTTGTGTAAGCAAAATACGTTAGCCATAACATGACTAGCCATAAGGAACTCATCCCTCTCTCCACATGGAACCCCTGGCCTGGAAGCCCCCCTGAGGGCTTGGGGTGGCCGAATGCCCGTTACGCAACCGCCACTGCTCTAATGGGTGCAGGAAGAACACGGTCATTAAAAGTGTTAAGTTCTTGAAGTGATATTAGAGTAAACTTCAGCAGATTCTGAGATTCAGAAGTTTGCTTGGATAAAAAGTGATTGGAACATCTGTATTTATTTATTTACTAAGCAGTTCTAATTAAAGGGCAACAGATTCTTATTTTTTTCTTCTTCTGGTCTACCTATAGCTTTTTGTTTAAGTATAATTGTTGGGGAATTAAACAGTTAAGCATGTAATATTCATGGACTTTGACCCAAACGTCAGTTCCTTTTTTTTTAAAGATTAATTTATTCACTGTGTGCAGTAACCTCTTGGTTATCTATTTGAATACCTCTGTTTTATCGCACCCTGGCCCATCTGTGTGGTTTTCGGATCTCATTGCATGGACATACATTCTGCTTTAACCGAAGGTTCCTCTAGAGCAGGCATGTCCAAAGTCCGGCCCGAGGGCCAATTGTGGCCCGCTTTCCGGACTCATAAGGCCCCACGGATAAGTTGCCCAAATATTGATATGAAAGGCAGAGTGATTTAACACCTGTATAGATTTGTCATCCAAGTCACAAAATGAAAAAGTATGGCGTTTTCAATAAACATTGCATAAAATAGTTTGGACAGGCTTTGAGTGTACGATATCAATATTGCTAATTATCAGAACAGGGCTGCAGGGAACTTCCGTCATGTTTTTCTGGAGAACTCCCAAGAGCTTGGGTTTCTGATAAACATAATCGCATTTTACAAGGAGTGATAACTACTGTAATTCCTTTAAACACTTTGAGGGGAATTCTATTACATCTGCACTTCTTTTAAACATTACCTTCAGGTGTTCGGTGTAAGTTTTATATTGGTACCAGATTGTGTAACACTCAATGTGTTGAATGTCCTTAATTTGGAGAGTTCCACTTCTTGGCACCGACTGCTTTTATTTCCATTATTTCCAAGCGAATGCTTGTGTTGCAGGAGGCTTTCACAGTGAGGGCAGCTACAAGTAAAATGATTAATGAAGCCCATAATGTAAGTCATTGTTTGTATTAATTCCCAGGTCAACAAAAAGGATCAGGGTTCAATAAACGGCTGAATGCAGGTAGCCATGCAGGCTCTGAATTGTCAGTGTAGTTCCTAAGTTTCTCCATTGCTTTATCCAGCCCTGAAGCTGATTGTAGATGCTCTGAAAATGTGAGATCTGCCAGTCTAGTGGAGTTTAGACAGGATTTGGCTCTCAAAAGCTTTTCCGTTTTGCTGCATTATGTCTGTTTACTGTCTGTGACGGCAGTGGCCGTGTTATATTTGATAATGGAAAATGTTGCATAGGTTCCAAGTTTGGGGGAAATGGCCTTCAGAGAGACTGGTAGGTGGTGTAGAGACTCCACACATTTCATTGCTTACTCACTTTCTCTGTCTCCCCTACCTTCTCTGCTAATGTCTGTCTTTTCCCCAGCTTCTTCATCCGCTTCTCTCCAGAATTGGTTCCTTTAACCAGGCCTCCCAAGCACACCCTTCTGCTGCTTAGAGCAACGGGGAGAGGCTGTCCCCATGGGAAGTTCTCCAAGAGGCCGGAATATGGCAGATGGGTTTGCGGAGAAAGAGGAGTGTTTCCGCAAAATAGTGGGGACATACTCTCCCCCGTTTATCCATTTGGAGGAGAGGGTGGAAGCACTCCCAGAGGTCTGGTTAACAGCGCTCATACTGCGAAGAAGCCAATGATGAAAGTGGAAGTGACTTGTGATTCCTCATTTCAGGTCTGGGTTTACAGCGACCCGCCGTGAATCAGGGATATGCTTGCGGGGGGAAACAACCATGTTCCCGAGAGTCTTGGGACCCCTGATGTTGGATGTCTACAGGAGCAGTGTTAGTTGCAGCATCATATATGCCTCTTAACATTGTGCTCCCCTTTATACCTGAAAATATTGGTTAGTAAGGTGCTTTGCTTCTCATTGGTTTGGTTCTGTTAGTGGCCATTTCTTATGTATGAGCACAATCTTTATAAAGTGCTTTGTAGAAAGAGTTGCATTACTATTTTTAAAGTTCTTGGCAGGCGTCCCTTATTGAACAGAGTTGTTAAAGCACTTATCAGACTTGTCCTGCATATAAATCTTACCTTTGCATTACTGCATACATGTCTTCTAGTGGGGATTGGTACGTATCATATGTATCAATTTTTTCGGTTATCATTAAAGGGATACTCATCATATGCCCTTTAATGTGGTGTGCATGGTCCCACAACATTTTCGTGTTGTCTGTTTTACAAATGCAAGGGGACTATTTTGAAGAATCACTCTATATACATTTGCCCAACTCCCTGCTAAATGCCATGCAGGACGCGTGTTCAGCGCATCTCCCTGCACTCCGGTAGAGACCCCCTGCACACATGCGTGCATACTATTCTCATTGGTTTCAGTGGTAGAATATTCCTGTCACTAATTGGCTGCTTGGGTAGTCGGACCATAGAAGAGGATGTCTGCTTCTTCTGTGTCAGGGAAGAATGTGTATCCTGTAGTGAAGAAACCGATTGAATGCATTACTGCTGTGGATGTTTCCATGTGGACAGACTATACAGGCTGAATGTTTATCTACCGTGACCTCCTCCTAAGCATTCCCATAAATTGGGGGTTATGGGTTTCTTAGCACACCGGGAGTTATCAGTGCTGAAATATGCACCATTTTTATTTTTTTAACACTATTTAAGAAAAGTTTTATATAGGTTGGGCTCAAAGCCTGGAATTCATTATCCTTTACTGGAAGCTTTCTCTCTTGGGTTTACAAATGGAGATGTCAGGGCCAGACTGGGAGTTAAAATTGTCCTGCAGCTTGAAGGCCAGCGGGCACCCCAGTGACATGTATGCTGCTGCACGACATGCTCTCATGCTTTGCAGCGTGCGCACAGGACAGGATCGTCTGCACGAACTGCAATGCAATGACGTAGAAGGGGCCATTGGACGCTAGCCTATCGGGCATTTGCCAGGCTGTACTGATGGCCTAGCCTAGTCGTCAGTGGGAGGATGTTGCCCCAAAGGTTGACTATTTTGTGAAGCTGACCTGCTGATGCATGCTCAACCCAATGATGCTAACTTAGCTGCAATGATTTAGCTGCTTCATGGATATTGAGCGGAGACTCACTCGAGACCGGGGAACAGCTGCCATTGTGTGCAGAACTCCCGCTTTTCTTTTATGTGTTGGTGAGGCTGGTGTCTGAGTCTGTGTGTGTAGGCCTTCAGTGATGTGCATTGCTCCATCCCCTACACGAGTAAATCATTGAGTCCCACATGCATGGTAAAGCATTTGTTTAAAGAGACAGACCATCTGGTTTTATTCAGCGATGAATATCCAGGAAGTATGGTTGCTTTCACTTTCCTCTTCTTGTTTGCTCTGCTTCGTCAGCAGACATGTGATTTCTCAGAATACTTTGTGTCTGTATTTTCGGTCACATTCCATATTTTGTTTTTAAAGATGCTGTTGACCACACCACAACATAACATTTTTGATGTAAATATCTGATCCTCAATTCATACAGAACTGCCATGTGAAGCCATTCTATTTGTGAGCAATATTATCCACCAATATCGGTACCTAACAATAGTAAATTCACTTCCATATAGTTAATGCCCACAAATTTAGGGGAAAAAAAATCAAAACTGCAAGTTATTCCCATAAAACTCATTTTGATAAAACATGCAATGACCATAAAATCGAAGGTTGTGCCTGAGCAATACAGCCAGGTAAATCTGTGGCTGCCATGTTTGGTGACAAACTGTAGCTCCTTGGAATTGTCAAAAATCAAGCTACCTTGGTGTGATCTGCTCTTCCAGTTTTCAGCTAACAAGGAAAACCAGACATTTTTTTTAACTGGAGTAGGGCAGGAGACTATACTGGGCCTGCACAGATTGTGATTAATCATTCATTTCCCACGCAGCCCACAAAGTGGAGTCATTTCTAATTTCTATTAATCCTAAATCTTCTGTAGAAAATAAAAGTAGATATGCCATCAGCCCCACACCTGTGTGTGTGTGTGTGTATCTCTATCTCTTTCTGCATATTTACCCTGAATTGGATAGGTGCATTTTGCCATATCAGAGGATTGGAAATGGAATAAACTGATTTCAGTGTTTTCAGGCTTTTGTCAAGAAAATGCTTTTGTGTTAATGTATAATATATGTAAATAATGTATAATAGCTACGTGTTCTTTTTCAACTTATAGTGTTGTCCATTTTGCAAATAAGTTCTACAGAATTTTCCACACATATTTTGACCCAGCTAAATACCATACATGAGTCTGTTCTGCCAAACACACCTCTGTGCAAGTCCTATACAGTCCTCCGGTGCTGGCTCAATGCTTCATACGGCCAGTCAGTGGCCACGGAGGGACGGTGCAGATGCTGCATTTTATCCCTTGTGGAAGAATGGATATTGAATTACTCACAGAATACATTCATTCACATTTGTCTACAGTGGAGTATCTGGGGAAACTAAGCTGCTCCTTTATAAAGGTGCTGTTCCACCTAGTATCTGTCATGAAACCTCACTAGTGTCATGCAGAGGGAAGGAAGATAGGCACAAATGCTGATTTTCATCAGTGATAGAGTGCACAGTGCTGGTGAAACGTGAAAAGTCTTAACTGTTTTCATTTTTTTCAGTATCTGAACCAGTGGCAACTCCTGCACTTTAAAAACAAAAAAAAAATTCTTCTTTTGGATCAAAAGTTTGAAGGCTAGGTAGAAGGCTTATACTTGAAGGGTTTAGTCCCCTACCCCCAAGTTATTATGTAGCCTATGGACATACTGTTTCACCTAGAGTCTCTTGGTGAGATATGCTGTTTCCCTGCCACACCTCTGGATAGGTGAAATCCAAGCAGGGAACCCTAGGAAGTTCCCAGGTATGCCCAAAACGTACACCTCTGGACGTCTGTCACCCTGTTAAGAAACTAGTCTTGTGTTGAGGTTGTGATATCTTACTTTTCTTCAGGTGTGGACAGTTTCCAAGAGCCAGGTGGGAAACTGCCATCTGGCACACTGGACAAAGCCTGGTGAGCCGATGGCAGATAAGGTGTTGTGGCCGGTGGCTTCATAGGCTCATGTGGCTGGGCATAAGTCTGTCCCTGCAGGTAGCCATTGTATTTAGCCTTGAATGTTGTTTTTATGGCAAGTCCTAAAAATACTGAACCATCCCCTTAATTTTACAGATCCTGTGTAATAAATACACCATTGATTCTCTGATCAGTCCTATTTGGTCGTTTTTTGGGGGGGGGGTCTTCATCATTGTATCACTATATATGAGTCTTTTCTCCCTTTTCTTTTTATTTTAGGAAATAAAGTGTAAATCGCCTGTTTCATCCAATAAAGTAGCAAAGAATCCTGAAAACAAAAATCGGAACAGATACAGAGATGTTAGTCCATGTAAGTACATTATGTTTCAAATGCATGATTGAAGCAAGCGCGTAGAAATGCTTTGTGCGCCTACTTTAAAAAAAAAAAATAAAAAAAATAAAAAAGCTTACTGGCGATTAAAAATGACGTTTTTACATATTACATAAGATCAAAAATTTTCAATCCGAGGAGGAGGTCAAATACCCACCTGCCTCAAGCCATCGAAACATAATGTACCTAATTTGCTCGATTATAAGACAAGGTTTTTTCCAGAGCAAATATTCAGAAAAATACCCCTCGTCTTATAATCGGGGTCGTCTTATAATAATAATATTAATAATAATCAGACCTCAACTAGGTCTGACTATGAGACTAAGATGCAAACCCCCCGCAGCGATGCAGGGACCTGGATCCTCCTGTCAACCCCCCCCAACTTACCGGTCCGGGTAGCATGTAGAGCTCTGCGTGATTCATGTACGCAACTTCCGCTGCAGCCGGGAGGAGGTGCGGTTAGTAGCGGGGGTTGTCTGCGTCCACGGGGAACTCTGATCTCTGACAGCCGGGGAAGGTCTGCGCGATGGACGCAGACAACCCCTGCTTATCGCGAATCGCGTAGACATCTACACGCTGCCCAGACTACGCACCGGAGACTCAGAAGCTCTGGTTAATTTGGGGAGGGTGTTAAATGGGGGGCATAAGGCATTTCTGGAGTGCGAGTGCTCTGTGAAATGCCTTTTAACCCCCTTAATGCCACTCTGCCTCCAGAAATGCCTTTTAACCCTCTATATGCCACTCTGCTGACCCCACGAATGATGCCTTCATAACCCCCTAAACACCAGGTGGAACATATACAGGGTCGTAAAACGCCAATTCTGGACGGAGAAAAAAAAGGCAAGCGTGGCACATAGGTGTCAAAAGGCATATCATGGAGCACAATGGCATATAGGGGATCATAAGGCATTAATCTGGCAGAAGTGGCAAGCAGAGGGCAGATTGCATAACTGCGGGGGGCAAAGTGAAAAAAAAAGGAAATAGAAAAAAATATTTTTCTCAAAATCATAGCTTTTTTAATCTAAAAAATGAAATTACATAGTTACTGAATTAACATTTACTGGTAAAACTTTTTTCCTATGGGGTCGTCTTATATGCAGGCTTTTTCTTTTTGAATTAATATTCAGATTTTTGGGGGTCATCTTATAATCGAGCAAATACGGTATTTATTACTATTTATGCATTTGAAATCCCAACTGTAATTCTGTAACCTTGGTTTCTAAAACTGGAATTTGTTTGCAATAAGCGCAGAATGCTTATATACTGTGATCTACTTCTGCTTGGTGTGTATTGTTTTATTTTTATTTTTTTCTCTCCCCCCCCCCCCAAGTGGGTCTTCATAAACAAACATTGTGTAAGGCAGGAATTAGCTTCCTCCATAATAAGCGTAGCTTGATTCATGCTCCTGAACATTTCCTGACAATTGAATGACACGGTTTCTCAGAAGTACACAAAATAAAATGAATTGGTCCCAACTGAATCATGCTGAAAACCAAAATGTGCAAGCCACAAGCGAGGAAACGGTTTGTGCGAAGCACTTTCATTTGAAATCATGGAGGTCCCGGGAGACGGTGGCATCACATTTCCAAAGCAATAATTAAGTAACCCGCAGGGATTCCACTTGTGTTTTTAAAGCCCTGCTTTAATTTGCCTGATGATGCCCAGGTTTTCTTCCCCTTTAGAGTTAAGTTCGCTAAGGGTCAAGCCAATCTAGATAACGGCTGCCAACAGGCTATTTAACTAGCTCTCTTATACAGAGCACCTCATTAAATGATGGTGCGGTCTGTGGCTGTTCGGAAGGCATCGCTTGGCACAGATTACAGCTGCAATAAGACTCAATGTGATTAAGATTGAGTGTAGTACGCTACATCCTATTAATGACTTGGGGTTTAATAAGATCAATGTATATGTTAATTAGCCTTATGGTGTCAAAACAGTGTTGCGAAATACTAATGTCTACTTGGATAGATGAGTCTGTGATGAAAACATAATGTGAAGCCAGCTAATTATAAGGAATATGCTTTTTAACCTTCCAAGTAATCCAGTTCCAAGAAATCATTTGTTTTTCTTGAGGGCTGAGTCAGAGCTGCTTTAGAAACGTATTTTATCTGGTCGTTTGTTCGTAGATGAGCAGATGGGGCTACTTCGCCGTTCATTTACTGTTCTTTTTGACGGTAACCCTATGCTATCCTTGGCCTCCTTGTGGACATGTCAATCCCATGGTTAATTCAGGAGGTCACACCATGTTGCATAGAATCTAAAGTTCACTCTTGGATTACCCTTTTTGCCGTTTTTAATGCTTTTACCAGAGAGTACAATAGGTTCACTCACTTAAACCTCTCTACGACACTTGTTTTGTTCATTTTAAGTAGAATTGTTTATTCAGATAAAGACTTGTGGCTTCAACTGCCCGAATTTATTTATTACAAAGTGCTATCCCTGATGAATGTCTCTGAGCTGGCCGAATAACTCATGCTTTACACAAGGTGGTCTGTGATTTGCATATGCTTTATACAGGGCCAGTCAAGCTATTCTTTGAGCAGAAGCTCACCGGGTTGGCACTTAATAATGTAAGGTCTGGGAGAGGAAACTCCAGCTTTACCCTTTTAAGTGTTTGGTTAAGGTGTAATTCTGAATTTTTTTTAGTACTGCCATGAATCACCAGCACTCCATCTGCCTTCTCTCCCGGTTTCACAGTTGAACCCTGCCGACACCTTTCTAATGCTGGGGCGCGCTGGCAGTCACTTGAAAGGGACACAAGTCAGGCACCCAGGGCATGTTTCACAGAAAAGCACACTTCTAGGAAAAAGGAGGCTGGGTGGAAGCTGTTTGAGGAGTAAAGAAAAACTTTTCATTTTTTTTAATGAACCAATGACACCTCATACAGTATATGTCTAGTCTGTGAGTTTTTCAACTAAAAAGGATGGTTATCTTTAAAACCATGTGCCTTCAAAGAAGGTCCATCAGTGTCCTAGACAAGCCAAGTGAACCCTGACAACAAAATGTTTTTACTTCATTGACTTAAGGATGTAGTCCCTTATTTCATGTAATGTTCACTCTTAGAAGTATGCCCTCTTCCCCTCAGGCAGACATTAAGAAAACGGTTGTTAGCGTCTTAAATCGTTCCATAATTTCTATGATCTAAAAAGGAATGATCTGCCTGGATTTCAGAAAGGATAACTGAACGTCCAACTATGATGTTTAACCCACATGTCTGTCTGCCTCAGGATCTTACTCTTGCTCTAGTAAATAATTATCCAACCTTTTATGCCTAATATCTAAAAAAAAAAATGCATTATGCAAATAATTTGCATTGGCAAAGCAAAATCATTACTTGATAACCTAAAGGAACAATGCATTTCCCAGTGCTTTTCTTGGAGGCAAGTCAGAGCCTGCTTGAGACTGGCAGGCTCCTGTAGGAAATGTATCGCTTCTCTGCGTTCCCCTGGTTCTGATCGAGTTCATTGCTTGCGAATATGAGTCATAAGAACAAAAATGCTTTTTTTGGGTGGAAAGCTGGTGCTGTTATATTCATTCCCAGCTTGTTTTTGAAGGCTGAATATGGCTTTGGCTTATACTGTGTAAAAGAAGACTTGTAGGCTATAAACCAGCAGCTTGTACTGGGGATAGCGTGAAAAATATATACTGCTCCCCTTGGGAATACACTCACGTTTGGGTGAGCCTACAAATACCGGGTCAAGTATAAGTAGTGTTTAGAACTTCCTACTTGTGATGGCTTTTATTCAGAACACACAATATATATAATTATCTGTTAGGAAATATTAAAATATTCCAGTTGGAGTCTATGGAGAACTACCGGTATCTCCTTATTACCAGGATTACATTGGATCTAACCTGCCATGTCCTTTAAGGACGGTGAATGCTTGTTGGTTGGAACACTACAGCGTTAATATATATACCGGTATATCAAATTAAACACTTGAATCTGTTTCCCTCCCCACTAGTGCATGCTAAATCATTTTTTTAAATTGAGCTTGAGAAATGAGACTTCCGCCCTGTATTCTTCCTCCTCTGCTAGGAGAATTTTTATTATTTGATTTAGTTTTGTAATCAAGATGATTATGCGCATCAGAAATGTAGATAGTCCCTGTTTTATATGTTTATACAAATACAGCTTCCTGGAAAATAATCTGTCTGGAATTATAAGTGTGTGTTTGTGGGGTTTTTTTTTTTTTTGAGGAAGTTGGCTCCATTATTGGGTTTTCTTCTAGTCCTGATTACATACTTAATACGCCTCAAAGGTACTTCCCAGACTAGAGGAGGAAAAACATTTAGCAGGGCAATAAATTAGCCTCCCCTTATGTTTGCCGGGGACCTCCACAATCCCACATTGTTCATAGCTCATTTAGAAGGTTGGCACTGATGTCCTTGAACTCATACATTCTGCGAATATAGACATGTTTCAAATAATTACAATCCCACTTAGACTTAAAAGACTCTATTAAAACCGCATAGTTGAATGTATAACATTCCAGTTTCTGTTAATATCAAACAAGTGAAAACTATACCCACATTGAAGCCATTTCCGCCCTGCTTGTTAAATTTAGAATTTATGTTGAATTGTGTGAAATGCACGCAGTAAATTTTGAATACTAGTTCTTAATGGACCATCGTTTAACTTGTGTAACTTAAGTAATGTAATGTCTGCCTCGACCCATCTGCTTTGGAGACCAGAAGCGAGCCAGAGACCTAAAGCAGACATTGTGTTACCTCTATTGGGTCCTCGTTTGCTTCCTTCATATCATCATTTAGATTAAAAACATTGAGCAGGGATCTCCATCATACACTTGTCATATCCTTTATTATATTAACACAGCATGACATTTAATGTATAATGCAGAGGCCGGGTTGGCTGAGCTTGAGTCTATACACAGTCTATACACTATCGCACAGATTAGGTACATATAGGAAGGGTTTAAATACCGTAATTGAGCTAAAGACACAAACTCTAGTTTGAAAATACCTCTATCTGCGAGTATGCCAAAATGATTACACCGTTTGGCACACTTTTGAGGCAGACAACTCCCATAACCATCATCGGTATTCTAGGTGAGAGTGATGGATGCCAACAAAAGCTTACCAGTCCTTATTCTATTTGTTTGATGGTTGGTTCTATTTTTCTTTTTCTTATTATAGCAGTGAATCGGTTAATCCTTGATCCCTGCGTTATACGGACAGTGACGCGAATACTAGAAAACATGGAATAGTTTCATATAAGACCAGTAGGAAAAAGATTTAGTGGACTGCATGGTTCTTATCTGTTTCTAGTGAACAACCCAATGTTTAGACAGGAGACACTCTGCACTTTAATGCATATGATAGCTGTGTGCATCGAATTTTTTTTTTTTGTCCCTTTTTCAAATTTTCAAAAAATGCTTCAAATTTCCACATAATCCCCCATATGCCCCCTGCTAGTTGCTGTGCAGGAGATGTTGGCTGCACCTAATATTGATTTCAATGGAATTGCTTTTCTGTTGCTGAATGGCTCCTTCAATCAGCCAGACCATGCCTAGTGCTTCTTCTTTAGCGGGGATGTCTGGCACAGTAAACTGTCCTTTAATCTCATGCTAGGGGGGCCTTGCACTAGAGACTGTTTTCCTTAATCCCACTCCCACTGAATTTCTGACCATTCCTGCCCGCTCCCGCATCATGTTTGTTCCACTCCTGCCCCGCAACGTATGTGTCCAATCCCGCCCCCTCCAGCAACATGTGTCCAATCTCGCCTGCTCCCGCAATCGTTTGGTCACAGCTTTTAGAGATAGTGAAGAATTTAATTCCCTCATTCAGATACTCATTCATTCCCTCAATCACGCATACTCGTTCATACAAACTCCCCACCCCCTTACCTGAACTGCAGATCTCCCGCGTACTCCCGCAAGGCTGCCTTCGTGTTGCTCACACACAGCATCTCTTCTCCTGTCCTGCCCAGGAGAAGCTGGAACGGAGCAGAGTCATGTGAAGTCACGTTACTTCACATGAGTTCGCTGGGTTCCTGGGCGGAACGAGAAGAGAAGCTGTGTGCGAGCATCACAAAGGCAGCCTTGCGGGAGTGCAAGGGATTACTGGGACCCGCAGGTACATTGTCTGACCGCCTGCAACACCCAACAAACCGCCCGCAAGTTTTTTGACGGGACCGGTATCCTGATGCAGTCCTCTACCTTGCGCTTCCTGCGTTCACATGGATTAATCAGTTAGTGTGCATGAATGTGCGCATGTAAATATTGTAGTGACTACACTGCTGTATCGATTACAAAGTCATCTTTTATGTATCAATTTTATTGGCTTCTGTGATCATAAAGCCCTGAGATATATATCCAAGCCCTTTCCTTGAATCTCTTGATTCAACTGTAGTAAGTTGGCAGTGACCTTCACTATAGATTTTAATTTCTATCCAAATAGACCTTTTTTTATTTAAGTACAGTATAGCATATTTAATATTCACTACCTTTTTTAAATTGTGAATATTCTAACAGATGCATTGTAAGCCCTATATAGCTATAGATCGGTTCATCTTCTTTCTGCCATAAAGTGCTCATTAATAATTATAGCTGTATTAATTGATCAGGCACTGATTGGGAAGAAATGTAGAAACCCTTTATTATCTTAACTTTGTTATCTTTAAATTGTGCTGGCCAATGTAATATGCTGTAAGTATAACATATATATATATATATATATATATATATAATATATATATAGTAATATATATATGTGTGTGTGTGTTTTAAATAAAAAACCATATGGCCGCGGATGAGAATACTGCACATAGATTAAGGAATGAGGATATAAAAGTATGTAATGCAGAATTTTGATAACCCTTCTGCGTTTACTTGAACATTGGTTTTCAGGAGAGTCGCACTTCTGTAGCCGGGGCAGTCATTCAATGCTTGTATTCTGTCTGTGGAATCCCATGGACCGTACCTGTACATTTCCCATTTCTCTTAGAAGGTCCCGTTTTATTTGTGAAGGCTTTCCTGTAAGCCCGTGGAAATAGCTGATGAGTGAATCATGGGTCTTTGTGGTGTTCCGGTAAGAATCGAATGTGATTTTGCTCCCTCGGTGAATAGAATGCCAGGCCAACTCATGGGAAAATAGAATAAAGAAGCCTGTCTCGCTGGCATTGAGGCAACTAGCAAACGCATAGCAACTACTGACAACAAAGCGCTGAATAATTAAGAAGATCAATATATTGAATTATTCAATCTTAACATTTCATAGAAGTGATGTAATTATCTGAGCGTCTGTTTAGGCAAGAAAAACAGTTTATTCACTGAAGAGTTGTTTTAACTCTCATATCACTATAAGGGGGAAGTCGTTTTTTTCTCTAGTGTTAAGGGCTGAGCTGGCCCTGTATACGTCACAATTCAGTATGCGAGGAGACTCGCTGACTAACCTATACATTATACAAGGCCAGCCAAGCTCTTTCTGCAGCAGACGCTCACTGTGCTGGCCCTTCATAATGTATAGTGAAATCAAGCATCGGAACCTCTCCCAATTCTCCCTTTAGGGAATAGCCCCAATGAGTGGTATGGTATCATTACGTGGGTTGCTATGTAGACTTAGTGTGTCAGTAGGCTGCACAATGTTCTTACACCCTGGTTATAGTATAGTTTGATATCACGCCTGTGTTCCATTCTACATTATTCACATGCATTGGTTGCATTGATTATACAACATGCCAAAGGAGAGTACTCTTTTGAACAATTTGTGGACCTGCACTCCTTCCAAATATGTGGTGGTTTTTGTTTTGTTTTTTCAACAAGTGTAAATGTGATTGCTTACTGAGGAGCTCCTGGCAATACATACTCATTCTCGCACACAATTACACATGCACACCAACTCTAAAACATACCCTCCAACTTCACATACCCTTATCTCTCCCTAATGGCTGTGAGAGCAGCCACGCTTTATGAGTGTACCTCTTTGTGATTCCTAAAAGCTAGGAAGTTTCTAGCCCTGGATCAAGCAAAGGAAAAAAATGAATGGAGTAGATGGCTTATCTCTCATTGTATTGTGTTTTTTCTACATAATAGTCCTTGAAGCTTCTAACCAATGGGGATTACATGATGCAGCTAATTCATGTGCCGGGCTATATATCACTCAAACTGATAATTGCTTATAAACAATGTCGGTAGGCTGTTATTTTTATTTTGGTTTCCCTTTTTATGTGCTTAGCTGGTTCTCATGAATTTTTGTGTCCTCTGTGTCACCCATAGTTCATCGACTTTACTTTTAAGTTGTGTTCTGTTTTTCAGATGACCATAGCCGTGTTAAGCTTCAGAATGTGGACAATGATTATATCAACGCCAGTTTTGTTGTTGTTGAGGAAGCTGAAAGAAGTTACATTCTAACCCAGGTAAGAGGAATTGCAGTATAACATAGACTTGGTCAGTTCCTGCCTTTAGCCATGTGACGTGACTTTACTGAGAGAGTGGTAGATAACTGGAACAGCCATCGAATAATTAGATAACATGTGAGATTGTATTCAGTTTTTCTTTATATCAGTTATTTAACCCCATTCATGACATAGGACGTATAATTATGTCATCCAAAACATGCTCTAGATCAGGGTTTTCCAAACTGCATCTATGCAGACTCTACTGAAGCCTCTGAGCTCAGCAGCACAAGTGATCAAAATGAAAAGAGGGAGCTTTTGACATAATGTCTCAGGTGGCATTATGTCTTGGGCCAGCCCTGTCCTTGAGTATAAAAACATGTAAAAAGTCTCTCTGTCCTTTTTTTAAAATAATTAAAAAAGCAAGTTAGTCACTGGTGGGTCATGTTTATATTTTACTTGTAGATAGACAGTTTGATTTATTGGCACGCGCCACGTTTTAGTTTGTCAAGGTTCATCTATTTCTGCTTGTAAGCAATCCGGTATTTTGGAAGCTTGAAAAGTGTGGAATTAAAAAATGTTCATTGGGCTGAGGAATTGGAGAAGTTGTCTGAAGCAGGGGAGGGGTGCCAGCTCTGGCCCAAAGGAAACGTACACACTCGCATTTACACAAACCTTACGCACACATACACATTCATGCTAACACACATACTGGTACATACACATTCATGGTCTCACCCAGTCTTCTACTTTACTTTTACCGTGGGGTCAGGTAATATCCGCTGACCTAAAAGAAAATGAGGGCGAGGCAGACCCTACTGAAAATAGGGAGATGCTGGGTGGTTTTGTTTTTTATTCTCCGTTTCATATCTCGCTCTCTCGTATTAACACACCAAAGGTGTGTTAAGGTCACTCTTGATTAGCTGGGCTTTCCACATGGGCCTAAGCACAAGAATAGGGTCATGAGCATTAGTGGTGCTCCTGCACGGGGTCATGGGGCAAAATGTTTAAAGAGACCTGAGGTAAGGGACATCCATTATCTTTACCAAAAACATAGCAGATGAAGGGCAGTATAAAAATTATTCAAGCGGTGCAAGTCGGCGACGGGTATAGACAGGCGCTTCTTGACATAATGCTACAGAATGCTGGCTAAACACCTGTATATTTTTACGATGGTGTCCCTTTTAAAGCCCTTCACAAGAAAAAGGCTGTCCCTGAGAGACTGCTTTACATTTACAAATGTAACCGGTTCAACTGGCAGGATTAGTACACTTTTATTATGCAGGGAGCCAAAATGATTTCTGCATTAACATGTCTCGATATGAAACGATGATCTCATGCGTGGACGGCATACTGATTTGTAAGTTACATGCAAATAAGTCCAGGCCGTGTTTACAGAATAGACACGTGTGCAAATTTCTGACTCAGTTCTGCAATACCCTAGGAATATTCCGTTTGTTCTTTCATCTGGCCTGTAATAGCTTTGCATATTTCAGTGCTTGGCGGCGAACGTTATGTTTATGTAGCAGGAATTACCAGTAAATACAAGGGAAAATGGGTATTTCTGGCTTTTTTGGTATTTTTATTTTTCTTTTTGGAAGGAATATAGCTACACAGTGTAATCATTAACGTTTTTTTACGCACTGATGGCCAAACCAATTACGCGACTGCAAGACAGAACTGATATGTAAAAATACAAACAATCTATTAGTTGACATAACTTCGGAGTCATGTCAACGGCTGCGGGCTTTCAAACTTATTATGCTAGATTTTCAACAGAAAAGCATTGACTGTGCCTCCTGGGTGTCATAAATATTAATATATGTCTGTGAACCTCACATTTGATGCTTACACTGGAGAGAAATGTATATGTAATCATAAGTGTTAATACACATAGCTAAAGCATATACTGTACATTACGCTCGCCCTTTGAGCTTATTGATCTCCGAGCATCACAAGGCATGATAAAATCAAGTGCGTCTAGTGCCGAGTGATCTCTATCCGTGCTCTTAGCGTTTCCTTGGTATTTATTTTCTGTTAATGTGGTTTATTTTCTTGTGGATATGTTGCGTTCCGAGAAAATATAATCCACAGGCAGTGTTGAGTGCTGTGCCTTCATCTTTCCTGAAGCTCGAGGTATTCTTAAGAACCCATCAGTATTTCATCCATGTTTGCTTGGCCAATGTTTTCTTATAGTGATATCATTGAGATCGATGCTAGCACAATCCTTATTTTACACTCAAAGTATACTGATAAGGAATGATAATTAATGTTCGTTCTGGCCCCGTTATAGGATATTTTTATTGTGAAGTATGTTATCTTTACAGTCTTCCTACCAGGCCGCTCAGGAGATACGCTTAAACATTATTTCATGCATAGTCCCGGGATGGCTTGGTTTCTGCGATGCTGGCGAGCGAGCCTATGTTTAAACGGCAATTCTGCCGAATTAATGTGTGATTCTATTTACGGTTACAGCAGAACTGATGTGAATGTACGTCCACCTGTCTGTTCACTCACACAGGGCCCGCTTCCCAATACCTGCTGTCATTTCTGGTTAATGGTCTGGCAACAAAAGAGTAAAGCAATCGTAATGCTGAACCGAGTCATTGAAAAGGATGCGGTAAGTGTAATGTTCCGTGTGTTTTCTCAGAAGTATCTGCACGCTGCCAGAAATAATCAGTTTCAGATCTCCATCTGGGGAAAAGCTGCATCTGTGATCTGCCTAGCAGCAGCGTGCAGGATTTCCTGGCCTTGACGGCATTCAAATTGTGTCACCAATTACAGTCATTTCTACTCTGCTGCAAATTGGCCACCACGTTGGTTTCAACCTCAAATCGCTGCCTACATATGGCTCATGGGTTTCCTGATATTCCTGGCTGAACAGAATTTGAAAATCCCTTAACAGGTGTTAGATGGATGGGGCTTCTCGGACACCCATCTGTCATTCATTCGTTCATCTATCTCATTCATCCATCCATCTGTCGTTTATCCATCCATCTATCTAATCCATCTCACAGCAGAGTCGGTAGTGCTGTCAAAATAAGGGAGATGGAGGAAGAACCAAAACAAAGGGTTTTCATCTTGGATAACTGACCCTTTAATGTGTTTTGGTTTTTTGACATTAATGTTTCATGTATATATAAATATATACATGTGACCATAACAAGGGTAATAAAACAGATGCAAAAGTATGGCCACAATAGCCATAGATAGGTTCCTTGGGTTGTATGAGCATTGTAGTTCCACGAAAGCTGTAGAGCTATCGGTTGGCCAGTAGAGAACAATAAAGGCATTTATATGAACGAGTTTAGTGTTCCAACTCCTGTCTCTCTCGCTTATATTGTCCCAAGGAAGGTGACGGTTGCTTTTGTTGTTGCAGGTAAAGTGTGCACAGTACTGGCCTGCTCCGGAGGAAGAGGTTTTACTCTTCAAAGAAACGGGGCTTTGTGTCAAGTTATTGTCGGAAGACATCAAATCCTACTACACCGTTCGAGTGCTACAGTTACAGAATATTAACGTGAGCTACCTTTATGATCTTTTGCTTGTGACATGCCCGCCGTGCAGAAGCCCCCCGACACCTTACATTTTAGTTATTGCATTAGAATAAAATTTTACAAAAAAAATATTACTAAAGGAATTGGTAAGGTGTCTTTCAATGAGTTTGAGGTTGTGTTTTTCTGTTTCAGACTTCTGAAGTAAGAGAAATTTACCATTTCCATTATACTACCTGGCCGGACTTTGGAGTCCCCGAGTCCCCAGCCTCTTTCCTAAACTTCCTGTTTAAAGTGCGAGATTCGGGCTCCTTGGGCCCCGCGTACGGACCCTGTGTTGTACACTGCAGTGCAGGGATAGGACGCTCCGGAACGTTCTCGTTGGTTGACACGTGTCTTGTACTGGTAGGTTGCTTTTAGATATTATTTTTGGCTATATCTATCCCCAATACTGTATATTTTATGATATTATAATACAGATTTATTAAAAAAAAAAAAAGCGTACTGGATGCACCAAATATTGCAGATTTTAATATACATTATTTTGAAAGTATGCTGTTTTCTATTAGTCTTTGTCACCGTAGGGGTATTTTTAAATGACGTGAAAAATGTTCTAGTTTAAAATAACTTTTTCTGCCGTTCCTCTTTTTGTTGCGTTCGCTTCATCACATGCCTGACTTGACAGCTGTTGGTTATCTCTGTTGGAAAAACACAAGACTGATTACATAGGCTGAGCCGTTCCTCCAAATGATTTAATGCTTTGAAAATCTTGCTGTGTGGGTTTTTTCAATCATGTCATCATCATTGAAAGCTAACATTGCGTTATAAGAACAGATTTTTGTTTAGACGTGGTTAACTGTTGCTACCAAAAAGGCAATTGGAACTAAACAAAATCGGCCTGTAAAGCACATAGAAACGTTCGGATTGTATTATAAGGTGACAACGGGTTGGCAATACCTATTCTTGTTTTACACGATTGTCGTATGCACTCGGGATATGGTGTCCACAGACTTCGTGTTCCGTTTTGGACATCATTTCCTTACTTACTGGCTTCTGACAGTGCCTTTTGTATTCTCCTTGATAGATGGAAAAACGAAAGGATCCGTCTTCTGTAGATATAAAGGAAGTGTTGCTGAATATGAGACACTATCGAATGGGACTAATTCAGACCCCGGGCCAGCTCCGATTCTCCTACATGGCTGTCATCGAGGGGGCAAAGTACATAATGGGCGATTCAAGTCTACAGGTGGGTGTGCGATAAAACTTGTATTGGGAGTATCGTATCACTTCGGAGTATAGGGTGTAAAAATGATTTGTGTGTTTAACAAAAGTGGTTTAAATTACATCCAAAACTACGCTGGATGTTACTAAACTTATTGGGGTGTGATGTTACCATTTCACAATAGATTCTCTCTGGATAGATCATGTAGTTCATATTCCATGTGACATGCATATAAAAGCTTCTAGATGGGTGGCTATTTTTGGAGGTCTTTGTTTCGGTTTCCTTCATTCCGAGTCAGAGTGATTTTGTGATGGATATGCGTTTAGCTGCCTGTAACCACAACCTGACCCTTATTTAAATGAGTTTCTGCGAGTGTATCATTTTCATCCTTCGCGTAAATGAAATCCGCGTCCGTTTATAGCAGGGGTGGAGTTGGTTAGAGTCGCATATAATTGGTTTCAATCAAGATTGAAACATTGTTTTAAATCCTCAGATTAAATAGCATTAGAGGTACACACTCTAATAAATAAAATAATGATGCTAAGACAATATTACACCATACATTATTGCTCTTGGTTAACTCCATTATCCCTGTTATGGTGCCTGTTATTTCATCTATAACAAATGCAAAGCCAACAAAGGGTGACGTCACCAGGTGCAGAATTGCTCCTCAAGCCTGACATTGCATATCACAATGGACGGCCAATTAAATTGCTTTATTCTGTTAAACTGAAGAAAGTTAAGATTGCAGATTATTAGTCTTGATCAGCATTGATAACATTCTCGCCCGGTTTTCTTGTTAAATGCGTAGCGGAGTTGAGTGGAATTTACTGCATGCAAATAGGAATAGGCTAGTTATGGGAGTTTGAAAGTAAGACTGCTGTAGCTCTGGTGCCGTCGGTTTAAAACTTTCTTATCTCAAATACTGTGATTCTTTCTATACCTAAAACTATGCTGCTATGTGACGGCCCAGGGCAGACACTTGGACCTTCTTTTGTAGTTTTTGTATGATTTTTGGCTTTTCATAGTGCTTTTGTTTCCATAAATGAATGTTTTTTGTATGCTAATCACCAGTTCTTATGATTTGCAACCCAGAATGAGTGGCGAGAACTTTCCAAAGAAGATCAATCTCCCAAAGCAGACAGCTACCCGTCACTTCAAAGACAGGCTGGGGAGAGGTTCAATGGGAACAGGCTTTTGACAGAAGAGCAAGGACCAACGGAGAAAAACTCTGAGCCGTGCTTGAAACCTCAGGCTGGTGTAGATGGAGATCAAGACAGGTAAAATGAATGTATTCCCATTGTTCCCCCCCCCCCCCTTTCATACATCGAGGGTACTTCTGTCTTTATATGAGTGCTTAATGTTGGTAAAGAGATTAGCGCTTCTAGCAGCTCCATAGTGCCCTTCATGATTCCGCTTAGGGCCGCCCTACTTCATAGTTTCTGCACTTAGAGCTTTAGCGACTTCAATGCATATGATCCCTTCTGATAGCACTCACTTGCACCATAGTAACACCCTTTATGTATTTCAATTTCTTCATGACAATGATACAATTTTGGTCTTCTATTATCTGCTACCCCTGACAAAACTGTCTACCACTGCATCGTGTGTGTACATATATCATACAATATACTTTTATTTACTTTAAATACACAGTAAGCTCCGAAAAAGGCAGCGTGACGACCGGAAAGCAAACACAGCACAGAAGGTGCAGCAGATGAAGCAGAAGTTGAGTGAAGTGGAACGGAAAAGAAAAAGGTGGTTATACTGGAAAGCTTTTGTCATTCCAATTGGGTTGGCTTCCGTTGTGTTAACAGGAGCATATGTCTGTTGGAAAGTGTATTCTCCTTGACTAATTGGTGCTAGCATGGGTGTACCGAGCACCCTGACATTCCCTAGGTGCTGTGACTGGTGCAGAGCCTCTCCTCTGAGTGGGGCGAGTGCTTACAAACGGGGCGCACTCTGTGTCCGATGTCTCTTTCCATCTCAGGACGTCTCGGAGTCGCCCTGTTCCCAATTGAAGCTGCTGCTTTTTTTGTACAGTCGACAAATGGTACATTTTTATGTCTTTCTGTACTTGTTTATTCCACCTCATTTGGTCAAATATTGTCAGTGTGTTGAGGTTTCGAAAGGTTGCCTCGCGTGTCTATGTGGAATTTGTGTATGTGCTCACTGTTCACGAGGGTTTCACTGCAGATCATTGTACACCGGCGGTATGTTCATCAGGGTGGATCCGCTGTGTCTCGGTCAATAAATCCATTCCAGAGCCTGGAAAATTAGCCGTTTCCAGTTCCTCTTGGTGTCGCTCGGCACACACTGTTAATTTCTTGCTGTATTTGACTCAGAAGCTGTTTTATATCTAACACTGAGTGTCCTACTCTTCAAGGGCCTGCGTTCCTAGTAATGATGGAGCGAAGTGACTTCTTTACCTTTGAATCCTCTTTAGGTCTCCCCAATAAATTCCCTTTGCGGTAGATGCACACAAGGACATATACTAAGGGTTTTAGGGAAATAAAAACTCAACTCTAGAACCTGTTCAGACCTTGTACTTGTCATAAATATAAAAAAAAGTTGAACAAATGTAAAAGTTTTGTGTAATCCTGATTTACATTCCAGTGTGTGTTCTAGTCAATTTACTGACAACGTGACCCATTCAAGTAAACAAGAAATATATGACAAAGGCCCGTGCTTGTTCCATACATGGCATCCCTAGTCTAAAGAGTGCTGGGGATGCGGTTATACCGTATTTTGCTTTCTGTTGGGGGGGGGGGGGTTGATTAAACCTTATAAACTCCATATGGCAGCAGCTGTCTAGCATTTTGTTCCATGAGGAACAACTGAAGTGTAAATTCTGTTGAACTATGATGATGCAGTTGACTTATTTGTCACTTTTGATTTTGGATTAACTAGTCCTCATTAGAAGTGGATACCTTTTTATTGGGCCAATATAGAAAAAAAGAGTGTTACCTTCAAAGTTCTGACTGCTTATATATCTTCTTCTTCATTTGCAATTTCACCTAAAGAAAGACTTCTGTGGTCTTGAAAGCTTATTTTTTTATGTCGGCCTAATAAGTGATTACAAAACTGTTCTTATTTAAGTAAATGAGCTTAAACGAAGGGCGACTTGGTATGCCTGGTGGATTGTAGGACCCTTGGATAGTTTCGGAGATAATAGGGTGTATAGAAGAAGTCAGAAGTGTTGATTGCGTGCAGCTCTGCTATCAGTTACTCCCTGGAATTCCATAGCAATGAGGAATGGATCAGATCTTAATGTGGATATCACATTTCAGCGGCTCCAGAGCAAATGCTTCAGTGGGTGTGAGCTTTAATGCGACTGACAGTGATGATAAAGAAGAATGCATATTAACCACGATCGGTTATTTCCACTGATTGGCTGCTTGAAACGGCCAATCAGTATTAGGGAAACACTGAAATCAATGGGAGCATTTTCCACACGTGGGTCTGAATAGACCACTACTTGCTTACTAGTTTAGCCGCATGTAGACTGTCTGAGAAGACAGCTGTACCAGGAGCGGACCTATTCATCCATCCACTTTCCATAAGCAGGTCCCTATTTTTGGCTTTTCTCTTATTCACTTATGTTTGCATATCTATATGGGTCGACTGAAATTCACTTTTCAGCGGCTATATAATATGATTGCTTAAAAGCCCGGTCGATAAACCTTATTGCATAACTGAGTCAGCAGCCAAGTTAATGAGACCTTTTGGTAATCTTTAGAAAACATGCTGCCGGCATTGAATTCGGAATAGGAATATTACGTTACACTTTGTATATATGGGAGCAGCGAACCTCATACTGTGATGGCAGCAGATTGGTTCTGGCCGCCTTTGTCACAAATTTAAGTCTCGTGTACTTTTCAGCCACATATTTCCAAATTGGCTCACTGATTGAAAACCAAAAAAAAGCACAAGCTTTATATTTTTAATAGTTGGATATAATTATGCTAAAATCAGCGTAGGCGACTGCTGATCATTCACCTGAGAGTTCAGAATATTTCCGTCTCTGATATTGATGCTAAGAGGTCTGTAGCTTTCATTGGGCATCCTATGGATTTCTTGTGTGATATCGAACAAGCGATTATTAGGATGCTTTATTTTGTTTTGCTAAAATGTATGACTTATTCCAGGGTTACGCTGGACATTAAGGAGTTCGGTATTTATTATAGCATTGATGCCTAAAATTAATATGTGGGAGTTTCAGTGGCCCCAAAGCCGATCCTCCAAGAACACAACAGAATAACTCCTGGTGGTCCTTGAGTCATCACATTAGGCCATCATAGTCCAAACATACCCCTCCAATGATTACAGTGTTGACTATATGACTATAGGTCTTAATGTGGTGCTTTTAGCAGAATTTGCTTGGGATACCTGTGAGTTGACCCTTACCCAAACCTTCACAACTACTGACAATAACTTGGAACTAATGGGAGTGCCAGATGAGAAGCAACCCTCCCCCAATTTAATTTGCCAAAGTGTATTATTGCAGCTGTAAAGTACATGTACGCTGTATCCGGATTGTATAGCTGTGCAGATCGTGCCTTTTAGAATTCAGAATGTAGACAGTGCTGCGTAGCACCTTTTTGTTTTTGTCGATGTACTTTGTCACGATAACACTAATTGGGATGATTTAAGTGATTGCATATAAACTATAAGCGTAGCACTATCGGTCATGCTTACCCCTAAGCAGATCCTAATAGGCACCTTAAGCAGTTCTGCTCTGTTATTAAGCCAGCCCGCAGGGCACAATTATATTGTAGTGTTTTTATCACTGTGGACTGTCACCAGTAAATCTCTAGTTTCTGGGGTTTTGAGGAATTTCCATTGCTTCATTCCAATTTAGTGTAGTGAGAGAATCCGCAGGTGTTCTGGCCATCCGAAAACAGCATTAAAGAGAGAGGACATGCTGTATGGCAGCGACCATTATCACGCCGTAGCAATGCCTAGCACATTTATTAAAGGGCGTTTTCTATCCTTTTCCGAGACTGTCGCTCTCATGGCAATATAACTGCAATAGTCTTCCTGTATGTCTACTATGGAAAGTGTAGTTAATGGTATACTTTTACTATGTCTTTTGTATACAGGACAAAAATAATAAATATGTTACAAACACTTGCTCTGTCTGTGTGTTTATTTTTGGGTTGGTGCAAAGTTATGTGGATACTGGCGTACTGGTACAGACACCAAGACGTGGATGACACTGTATTGACGGATTTGGCCGCTAAGCGTATGGTTTTAGGGTTTTCATCAGTTATAGTTGATACGTCCATAAATAAGTCTGTGAATACTAAACATTCCAACCTTTAAAAAAAAAAACCTTCCTGCAGCAGAGAGCCTGTTGGATTGAGTGCTGGCTTTATGGAGAGCTGACGTTCAGTTGACTTTGTTGAGGCTGTGTTGGTAGCTGGTTTCTTCGCTTCTCGTGTTCTTCCGGTCATTGGGTAATCTAGTCTGTAGAACGCTGCAGGATCTCTGAGCATCTTGGAGAGCAGAAAAAATGCATCTCTTGACAGCTCACTGCATTCAGCTGAGTTGACACTAAGTACAAGGTATTTGTTAGATTAGAGAACCATGAGATGGGTAATGAGTCAATAACCTTGCGCCTCAAAGTCATTTGATTATGCCATGACTGTCACGTTCCCAGGACTCCGTGTCATGCAGCATCACCTTCGGTTGCAAGGGGTAAATACCTTGGGAATGACCAAACTGGGGCACGATTGCTCCTTTTGCCACCCATTGTGTTGGATGGTGGGAAAAATGATGACGTTCCACTGTTACACAACCTCACATCTTAACAGCCAACACACAAGATGGACAACCTGTTTCCATCAACACAGCTATGACATAGCTAATGCTTGACACGTGAACCTGACACCTTACTGTATGAGGCTAAGTTTAAAGGTTAATCAGAGTGTGATCCGTTACCCAATACTATAGATTAGCAAATCATTCCAATTTGGAAGACAGGAGGGGTCATTATCTCTTAACTTTGCCATTGGCTTATTTTGGGGGTTTTCCTTTTGAAATTTGTACTGAATTGGTCATTTTGTTTTGCATTGTGTCATAGGCCAAGGCTCCTCGACACCTAAACCTTCACGGCTTGTGATTACTCTACAACAGTTACACTGCGAAACCATTGATATGCAAAGCAAGATATGAACCCTCCAGGAACAATTGTGAGGTTTACTATTGAGCTGACCTCCTTTATGTGTTTACCAGGTAAACTACTCCAGCCAGGAGGGTGAAGACCATCACCAGCACGAGACTTTGCAGAACAAGCTCGCATCATTTGGTGTCCAGTGTTTTTTTTAATGCATGTAATGTAGAAATATTATGTAAGATACATTAGAGTACTTTCTATCATTCTGCCATTCACATTGTATTTTTATACTTTTGGGCAGCATTAAATATTTTTTAAAAGTGCTAATTTGCTTTCTTTTTTTAACTTGTTTAAAACCATTAAGACAGCAGGAAAGATGCTACAAAGCTGCATTTTCTCCTTGCAGCAGATAGCCCTGGTGGGCTATATCAAGTATCAATGTCAAACAGTATGGTTTGTATGTGAACGGGATCAAAGCTGACATTTTAATTTGATATTTAGATATACACTATCTAGCTATAGAACAGAACAGCTATTCAATGTATGTTCTCCATTATTGTCTTGTAAATAAGCAGTTTAGTTTTGATTTGTATTTTAACAATTCTTTATGGGAAGCCACGTTTTGTTTAGCCTGATGTTCCTTACTGAACTACAACATTCAATCTCCAGTCTCTGCGAGCCAGGATGATGGGCCCGTGTGATCTGCCCATTCTCAGGCCTAAAAAGTTACCAGTAAAATTGGAAATATATTCAGCTTTTATTCAATTATAGTAATTCTGAAGAGATGTTTGGTAGGTTATACAATAACTGCAAAATATGGTTAAAACAAACATATCTTCTAGAAAGTATAGACCAAAAACAAATCTAAAAGAGTAAAGTGGTTTGATGTGTGTTTGGCCCAGTACATGCTGGGGTTATATGCACACATGGTCCCATTTATATACCTTTTTATATAGTTATACAGAAACATGTGTAAAGTTTTATATACAGTTGTGTGCATGTAAACATTGCATACTTATTAGCCCACTTACCTGCAAACATGTCTAATTTTGCTTTGTACCAAAGACATGAGGTTATTGCCATTCATATTAAGTGCATGCCATCTAAACTCTAGGACTTGCACAGATCAGTCACTAAAATCAGGTGAGCGAGATTGGCCATTATGCCAGTAACAATACTTTTACATCAGTAGCAGATGTAAAGCTGCCACTGGGGTGGGGGTTTGCTTCCAATAAGAATATCTCCTAACGGATTATATATAATCTCTTCATATGATATGTGCTCTACCACCATGCCCTGCAACAGTTTCTATTGAGTTTTTGTATTTTATAGCTTTCATTTCCACAGCCAAGTCAGACTGAGCAAAGCCCCGAAGATGTTAAACCTGTGTTAGCACTACTAGTACCAAATACTGAAATTACCCTGTTATTTTCAAATTCTTTTCATCTGCATTTTGAGGAAAAAGTATTGTGAGCCCTCCCAGAAGGAAGGATACCGATTGGACACCACAATTGCACCTGACCCAGCAAAAGATGCAAGTTTTTGCCAACTAGACCACAGGACGGGATGACTGAGTACATGTAACTGACCATGTAGGGTATTCATAATCTGTTAAAATTCAGACCTTTGCTTTAACTGTTCCCTCCATACCTTTTATCTAAACCTAATGCTGCCTGATTTGCGCCAGAAGGGTGACTGACAGCAACTGGACCTTGTGATATGGGTAAAGCAGGTCCATCAACTGACCCCAAGGCTTCAGTATACACCACCAGATTTCACATAACACAGGAGCAAACAATAAGGCTGTGAGCTCATAACTGTCATTTAAATTTATACCTCCAATTACACTGCGTTGCCTCACAAATCATTCAGAGAAAGCAGTCAAGGCCCAGAGGTGCCAAATTAACAGGGGCTTCAGATTTTTCCTTCGTTAAAAGAGAGTGGGTGGCAAACCACTGCCAAACAACAATCTCCACGAGCTTGGTATCTTCCACTTAACAGACAAATCCCCATCCTACAAAAAACAAAAATAAAGGAAAAATACTAAGATTAGGTAACATTCACAGCTATGCAGAATTTCCATCAACAGTATGCATATTGATACTTAAGGCACAAAGATATAAGGAATACTTGCTGTTGAGATTAGGTTATAGTACTGCTTACAGTTATGCCATCTTATAGACAACCCCCAATTAATTTCCCTTATAATTTCTTAGCCAATTATATACTCTGGTTACACATCACAACGGCCCAATATCAGCTTAAGTAAATGCTTTTAGAGTCACTGCAGATGAGCATGCAGGGTACACAATGACAAACAATGGGAATTACAGGCTCAGGCACAAACTAATCCAAAACAAATGCTTTTTGATACATCTGACTTGTACACACCCCACCCCAATGCATTTGCTGTGATATTCAGAGATATGGTTTCTTTATTGTCTTATTGATAGCGCGCCGACAATCTACTTACAGAGTGTTCCGCCAGTTTGAGCCACTCGTTCACATGGTTGAGAAGCGCAAAGGCGTCAGGGATGTTATCACCTTCTGAACAGAACTTTAGCACAACAGCAAGCTGTATTTCTTCTAAACAACTGCAAATGGAAAACCGATTACATTGGTGGCAGGATATGCGATTTCTGAAATTAAACCTTCACTAGAGCAGCAATTTTCCTAAACGATACAAAACACTTCATCGTAAAAGGATAGACTCTTAAAACTGGAAACACATGAAAGTCATTAAAAAAAAACTAAAAAAAAATCAATCACAAGGAGCAGGAAAGAGAATGGTAGGAACCATAGTGTTCCATATAATGTAATAATGAGCTTGGGCTCTTTTCTATTCACCACTGCTCCGTACATCAAAGGGAAAGTTGAGCTCAGCCTTATTAAAAAGCATCACGTCCCCTGAAACAGCGGACACCCAGATGGTTCATAAAACAACTATATTATAATGTGAGACAAAAAAAATAAATACTGAATTACTTCTAATCAGGAAGCACATTGTGTGTTTAATTCTATTAACTATATAGTAATTTACCGTTTGTATTCAAAGATACAATAACTCACCAGTCGTCATACAAGTGCTTTGTAAAACCACCACCAGGGACAGAAATGTTTTTCTCGTCGTCATTTATTCCCGGATAAGAAGACACCTTTTCCATTTCCTTCCACTCTAGCTCCTGTACAACATCTGCCACAGACCTTTGTAAGACTGGAGTCAGCAGGTAGCGGAATGGAGCTCTGTAAGGTGACAGATCAGAACCAATACATCATTGTGCTCTGAACTACCTTGATCACATTGGAATGTAGTTAACTGAAATCACATTCATGATTTTTATAAGTGGAAAATTCATCATTAGGGTCACATTTAGAACAGAAGGGGTAATAAAAATAATTGCAAAATAAGTTATTATGAAAGCCACCAGGGTCACATATCAGAAATCAAAGTTTAAAGTGTAGGTGCAGACTTCCTGGACTATATTTTTCTTTTCTACATGTATTTCCATGGGGTTAGGAACTACTGGACTCTCTTGGAGCAAAAGCAGTACATGTTCAAACACTCACAAATCAAAGGCTTTAACAAAAAAGGTAACTGCTCAGAAAAAAAATCTACTATAAACACAACTCTGGTTCTTAACCCCTTAATGACAAAGTCCGTACATGTACGGGCTCAAAATGAATTTTTTCAATGGGTTTAGGGACCGCCCATTGTCCTTAAGGAGATAAATATGGATTTGATTACATATTGCTTACCCAAATAGTTGCTGGTCAACTCTCTGGTATGCGTGGCTGCTTGATAGGAGAACCACTTTGGTGAACGAACACCTTTTAATCCAGCAAATCAGAGCCTGGCGAAATGATTTTGATTTTTTCTTTAAACAAACAAACAAAAGAAAAGATAAATCAATTAGACAGAAAATCAAAGATATAGAATACATCCTGAATAGTATTACAGGAAATGTTTATTTTATAGGAAAAAAAGCACTACCTGCTCTTCTCTCAAACCAGATAAGATTAAGGACAACTGCCAGAAGGTATAAAACTGAGAAATCACACTGTCTATGAAGCTGCTCATTACTTATAAAACACCATAAAACCAAAGCTGGAAATAGGTTATGTCATATATGTTGCTCAATTAGAGGATGGGGCTTAAGTATTTTATGTTGTTAAGTGAAAAGCAAATTGACTTTGTGTGTCTACAGCTGAGCAGCCACCTCCATGGCCTGTTGTCAGATCTGTGCAATCATTACGTTATGCCTCACTTTCTGCTCCCCTCTGGGGTGGAACAAGAGATCAGAGGACTGGAATATACCACAGATCCCTGCTCTCTTTGCTTAAAATGGTCCTTTGTAATGTAAGTAACTTCAGAAAAATTCATTTCCAAATGATAAACCAGAGAAGCTATAGGAAGTTAGTAAACTCTGTGATTCTGAAAGCTTTGTGTATGGCAGTTCCCCTTTTAACTGCTTTTTAGTTGTGGGCAAACAATGTCTGGATGCTGCATGTTTCCACATAGACGTCACATATTAACTTAGGGAAATTATGCCTTTATATCTTTTTATCATAGCTATAATCATTTTCTAATAATAAACGATGTTTACCAGCTGTTGGTTAGTAAGTGTAATTGCTTGGGTATATTCATTTTAAGTCTAACACTGTGTAGTGTGGCACAAACAGCTGTATTTCCTCCCTTCTCACCCATTATTACAATCAACAAATAGGGGAGGTAATTTGAGGTAGCTGCTGCTACGGTATACAGATAGGATGTATTTCTAATACACACATGCATATACCATTACACAACATTACGTATTACATAGAACTGTAAAATGTAGGATTTCATTGCAGATATGCCAATATGAATGTGAGCCACAGGCCAGTGCAAATGTTGGGCTTTCCATAAAACACATACCTTTATGATTGGTGATCTGAGCTGAAGGACAACAAGTTTTCTGGTCGGCAAAGCATACACTGTAAAAAAACAATAGTTACTTGTGACAAACTAGTAGCATCTATTGTTTTATATAGTATCGTCAATCTACCGAATACATGCGTACATAAATAAAACCAACAACCCAAACATATTTAAGAGATACCCAGGCGTGAGGGGACATCCAGCAAAAGGCGTTGACTAAATGCATATTCAGCGTATTCAGGTGCATGAGTAGATCCAATGCACACGCCAGCAACGTGGTAGATTTTAGAATTAAACATCAGTACCCCTGTAAGAAAAACAATTCACGTAACTCACCTTCAGCGTTTGTACTAAGCTCCTTTGCATTTTCCTCGTTGGTTGCGTAAGGGTTATTTCCCGCCATGGGCACGAGGCAGTCTGTGTAAAAATAGCCGACCTTTGGCATATTTAGTGTGGAGATGACCAAATCGATGGCTAGCTGGCCGACATTTCCCACGGATACAGCTGGCTAAACAGAGGATAATATGTTTTATTAATACCCTGTTTCAGATGGTTTCAAGCCGGCATATTTAAGGTGAGTGTCACAAGAACAGTATTACGGTGTATTTTTAATGACATTTTTACATTTCCCAGTCACTGAAAGCGGCCGCGACCTGTATACCTGTTTGTACGGAGCTCTATCAGAGTTATACGGGCAGCATGGAGGATATTCACTGAATGGAGAGCTGTCAGACGGGAATCAACTCCCTGACTTCACTGTTTACTATGAAGGGCAAATGTCACGGATTAACATTATACGGGGCCAGTCAAGCTGCAGAAACTCACTGGGGTTGACCCTTCGTAATATAAAGGAGTGTGAAGGCAAAGAAACACAACTCCCCCTTTAGTGAATAACCCCGCTTGAGTGCATACTTTGCTAATAGGCATCCAGCAGCATGTGCTGCTCCCAGATCCCGGGGACCCGTGCTTATACACAAGCATAGGAACATTCCCCGTAAGTGCTGTAGGAGGTGAAATAATAGGGCGATAAGTCTGTTGTATTTATATCCCCGCCTTCTGTGAATAAGGTGCGCGTTCAGCCCGAGTTCGCTCGTTCTTACCAGTAAAAGGGTGCATTCCGCCGGGATATCCCGCTCTGATTCCACCGGCACGAACATGACTGAGTGAAACCAAAAGCGCAACGTCGATATCGTGCGACGGCGCTCACTGGAAACGTCACTCAAGGTCCTCGTCTGCTATGAGGTGCCCTGCCTGCTGCCTGCTGGATTAATGTGATCAGGCAGTGCCAAAGACAGCTTCCCGCTGGTCCTCCCGCCACTCACAAGTTAGGAGCCGGTTGGGTTGTCAGGGGATGCGCGTAACAGGCTATGAAGAACGGATAACAAGCTGAGGTGTTTAGTAGCTAGTCATGGCCCGAGCGATGCGGGGACGCGTGTATATGTAGCGCTATTATTCACAGCGCACGTATATGGAACTATATTATTGACATACAACCTGAAGGAAAATGACTCTGTCTCCAGAGAAAGCCACCGAACTGAAGCAAATGATCCACCAGCAGCTGACCCGGGTAAGTGTAAGCTCTTAGGAACAGTGTGTAGGCTGCTCACATCGTAGCTATAAAAACTTACAATGGTGTGTGCTTTAATATTAAGTGGGTCTTCACCCCCTCCTCTCTCTTATTTAATACTATATCTATATAATATATATATATAATATATCTACACGTGATTTGATGACAGAGACCCTCAAAGAGGAGGTTTGTGCGGAATCCCCCCCCATATGCCTTTGTCATCATCGTTGTCTCCCCAACTCCCACTTAGGGACACGAATGAGGCGTCTTCAGATAAACATGTCTTCTGACACACAATATACTGCATATCAATAGGGGTGTCAGACCCCCTGTGTACATGCGCCAAAAGTGCTCCCATCTTTTTACAGCTGCCAATCAGTCTTTTAAAAAAGTATTTTATTGTTTTCCCCGCATTAATAATAACATACTGTCATATCTATTCTTTAAAGGGACTGGATTATCCCTTTTAAGCCCATCTATTCTGCCAGATCATATTAGAATATCGGCACGCTTGCAGTGAATGTTAATCAGAAGTGTCGTGTAAACAGCGGTATAGTTTATACATCACTTTGCAAAGCAATTTTATTCCAGAGATGGGCAAAAATATTGTATTTAAATATCGAACTGGTTCCTTAATAAAACAAAAATCTATATTGAATAATATTTGTAATATCCATAACCTAATATAAGATATATATTGAAGTGCAGAATATGATACAGCCACGGATAATAATAAGGATATTTTTTTCCAGATGGATGTAGCTGGTAAAATCCGCGAGGTCTTGGCCGACTCTTTGAAACAAGACGCAAGGCCAGAAAGCCAACAGCTGTCAGAACAGGATATCATGAAAGCCTTGAGACAGCGAGGTGTGATTGACGATGCCTTCAAGGAACTGAGGTTCTCCGAGGGATATGTGGTGTGGTACAGGTGAGAAAATAGCATGTTTTAACCAATTCAAAACACTTATTTTGAGCACCGAATAAAAGAGAATAGTTTAATTTCTTGTGTCATTTACAAGACTAGATTTTTTTTTTAAGGTTTATAAGACAAAAGGTGGATATAAAAGAAATGATTGTTGATGCCCAAGCTTTGTTATTTGTATTAAAGCTCACATTTTTATAAATAAGAGGCATATTTTAAGGAAAATATAGATAGAGAAAAATAAGATATTAAAAAATACATACCTGTAAACTAGGAAGAGAAACTATTATTATTTGCTTTTGATGGAAAAACTCCCACTGTACTGGTATACAAAAGCAGCTGATTCTTTATTATTATTTCTGGTTAATGCTGGTTTTGCCCTTGGAAGGAGGCCTCGGGAGGCATCATAGGGATTGTTTTGTCTGGAAAGCCATTGCGCAGAAGGGAAAAAATAAAAGTTAAACATACTCTGTTCTCTTAAAGGTGATATATCCCTGATGTGCCTCTATTTAGAGTATGTATGTGTAATATTTATATACACAGCTAAACTGAGATGTTCCTCTTTGAATTTGTTTCATCGTTTGTGCATAACTGTCTTTTGTTTTAAGGATCGTGGTGCAAGGGACCTTACTTCTACTCCAAAACCAGCAACACATTTTATAGATAAAGAACCACGGCCATTGAAAAAACGTAAGCAAAGAACAAATATGTTTCCTTTTTATTTGGGGAAAAACAACATTATTCCTCCTGCCTATTCCTGATATGTCTTTTGCACCTCTATACAGAAGCTGGTCTCTGACCATACCAAACACAATAAAAAAATAACCGGGGCCAACAGTGTCCCACATACTTATAGAGAAGAGATAAGAATGATAGGGATAGTGCTCCAGGGTGTGTGGTCGAGTTGTGAGGGATATAGAGGTTGTTACATGATAAGCCAAAGAAAATTAAAAAAATATATATATACTAAATATAAGTAAATATATATATACGAAGGGGGAATCCCAGTGAACCAAGACAACAAAAAATAATAGACAGAATGTGAAGAATACCAAAAGTGAATAAAAAAATATATATATATACTTCCTCCTTATTGTCTCACAGCTGCAACCCAATAACAACACTCTCCAAAGGTTAGTACCAAATCACTTCCACTTAGGGGCGCTCATGTAAGATCAAAAAAAGAAAAAAAACAATCACAAATTGTGGCAACAATCTACACTATTATTGTGGGTTTTTTTCTTTTCTTTTTTTTGATCTTACATGATACATGAATTTTTGATACATTAGCCAGCTTACCAATCTGCTTTTTTATTTATGCTGGTTTTTCCTTAACTTGGTTAGTTGGTTAGTCTCCTCCTGATAGGAAAATGCAACAATCTGGAATGCCACAATATTGTCACTCTTTCAAAATGCATGATATGTCTTCTTGTACATACTATCACAATCTCATATTTATCTTAATTACCTCGCATATTGTGAAAGCCACATCTTATTTTATAATTCATGTTTTGCAGCTAACATTGACCCGGCAAGAAGGTATCTTCACCTTCAGGTCCTCGGGGGCAAAGCTTTCCTGGAACACCTGCAAGAACCCGAGCCTCTCCCTGGACAGGTCTGCTCCACCTTCACCCTTTTTTTACATTTTAGAAACCAGCGTTTTCGCTCTAAACCCGTTCCATGTGCCTGCGAACCAGACTTTCAAGACGGCTTCTTGCTAGAACTGCATAAAGACAGTTTGGGTATGTTCCCTTATACCTTGGTAATTGATTTAACGGCTGAAAAGGCATGTACCTGGTGTTGGGAAATTGGGATGCGTAAGGTTTGCAAAGTGGTTTTCCTTTATAATGAGCCATAGCATTGCCCATGTACATACAGCTTTGTGTCTGTGATGATCACATCAATACAAACAGCTGGTGTGTGTGTGTGTGTATATATATATATATATAATATATTATATATATTATATTCCAACAAAATAGAAATACACAAACACACATTTTTTTTCTTTTTAAATAATATTGTGGATATCTTAGTCATAATGACACACACACACAGACATGGGCCCATTCTAATTAAACCACTGACTCCAACATACACAGGCCGCATACAACAGACCTTAATTATCATCTGGTGATTTGAGATACAGTATGTCTGGTAATTGTCGATTCCTTACTTGTGACAGGTGTTAACACACTTAAACTTATTTTTCGTAACAGGTGATGGGAACAAAATGGCCGACGCAACCACCATGTTGTCTATTTGTGATCCAGTGCAGTTGGTTCTGATCAGGATGGACACAGCTGGTGAAAGCACTCTAGTAGCATCGCACTTTCTAGAGTGGCGCTCGGTCTTGGCAGTAGAGAAAGGGGTGACTAGCCTTGCTGTGGAACTCTTGGGAGTAGGTGAGAGTCGGACGACCTCTGCTCAAAACTAAGTGGATGATTGGTGTCAGTGAGAGCATTATTTTCTGGAATGATCCAATGAACCATATTTATGTATATATGTACTTTAGATTTGTAGATATTGTAGACATTTTAATGAAAGCAGCAAAATAAGCATTTACTGAATAGAAGAAAGTTTTAATGTTTAACTTGTGGTTCACGAGCTCCCTCATACCATATTTAATAGATCTCCTTTTATTGGGAAGCTCTAACACTGTCCATGCAGTAATTCATCAGTCTTTGTTGGCACCAGGAGCAGATCATATGTATAATGTCTGTAGTAACACACATGTTTTTGTCCACAGGCGCTGAATGCAAAGTATCTGCAGGTATTTTAAACATTAAACTTGAGATGTACCCTCCACTGAACCAGATTCTGTCTCAGGAAATTGTTAAAACTCAGGTAAAGTCTTTATGTAAATAAATAATATGCGCTAAAAAACTGTCTCTGTGGGAAAAAAAAGTCAATTTATTGGCTACACCATGTACAGCAAAATAACGTATCATTAATACCTCTGAATTATCTGTTGAGTCTGCACTGTTGGAGTGGATACTCGTGGTATCCTGTACTACACTTCATTAATTAAACAAATAAGATGTTAAC
>VKOC01018813.1:0-10654 GCA_009364415.1 Spea multiplicata | reverse complement strand
TTGAAATTGAATGGGGAGCAATACCAATTTGTTTTGGACTCAAGCGCGTAGTAGATAAGAAAATGAGTTTGAGAACTTATAGAATTGGCTCTAAAATGAATGGGGATTTTATGACTAATTTTACATTTGTAACTTCTGTAATTTAAACTTTTAACTTTCCTACGGTGATTGGAATTACTTTTTTGTTTGGTTTCATCCCCATTCAGCTCCTTTCGAAACTGGTTGTTTATTCAATAAATTCGCTGTTGGGCAAGTCAAATACAAATTACTTTATGTAAACACCTAAAAAAAATTGATTGTTACTTTTGTGTCTTTTACTAAAGCGACACAGTATATTGGTGAGCATTAAGACATAAATTTCATTGTATTTTACAATACGCAGATTATGCTTCGTTATGACATATCGGACAGTATATGACATGTACTACTTTATGAGGCGCGTACGTGTACATGACATCACCCTTTAGTGTAAGATTATGACCTATTGCCCTAAAACCAATAGAACAAGAGAAATAAACCTCCCTTCTGTACTTTGTTACATGTATTTAAGTATTTAAACGTTTCTATGACATCACATCTCTTCTCTCCTCATATTGACACCCTGTAGTCTTTGCTGATCATCTCCATCCTGGACCCATAGAATTCAATGCAATTGTACTGAAAGTTCCTCAAAGTTTCTTAACTCAAGGAAGGGGAACTCAGTTCATGGGTGGATCCGTAGGGGGTGCAATGAGGCAATTGCCCCCCAGAGAGATCCAGGACGTTTCCCGAGTTCCTTATCTTCTTTATGTCACTGATTTCCAGGGGGAGATGAGGTTCAGTGGGGTCTCGTAACTCCACGTTACCTGACCCCGTCGCAGTAGCCCAGCTACACACTATGTGAGTATAACAACGTAACGCGCGGTCACTCAAATCTAGCCGGCAGCCGCACTTACATCATCTGGTGGCCCTAAAGTGCCGGACCACCCCGGCATTGCCAAACTGGCCCTGCTTACAACAATTTTACTCCTTAAACGGCCTCATCAATGGGTCTGATTAAGGTCATATAAAGTATCACCAGCTCCTTATTACGGTTAATACGATTACAATCAATGACGCGGCTTTTTCTTCATTATTTAGTATAAAGCAGGTAATCCCCTACGGAGCGGATCGTTCATCGCGTAAAACAAACGGTTTATTAATAATTGAGTCCCCGCGCAGCGATGTGGAATTAATATTATCTTTCAGAACAGAATGACATCTGGATGACATAACACGGCTCACGTTACCCCGTCCGCCAAAAGTACCAAAATCTGACGCTCTACATATGTAGGAATACAAAATGCCTTTTTGTTTTCTTCTTTTTTTTTGCTATTTGAACACCATAGTTATGTATTTTTAATGGATTTCCGTAACGCATTTTATTTCAAGAACAAGTAAAGCCGTTGTGCAGAGATATAAATAATTCAGAAGGGATTTGGTAGGGAGCGTAGTACAAACCGAGTAATAGAAACAGAGGTCGTTGTGGAAGCGGGGAAGGTGCAGGACCCGGGGGTGATACGGGCGAGTGTGTGTTCACGAGTGCACGAGTGCAATAAGAGAAATAAAAAGGGCCGACTAACTGGAACATGGTGGAAGCACAGAATGTGACGGCGGATAAGACCCATTTGGCCCGGGTAGTCCGTTGTGTCCACCTTAATCAGTGGTCGGTCTCCTATTCAGGAGCCGCATGCCTATCCCATGCATGTTTAAACATGGCCTCTCCGGAGAGTTGGTAGATAGATGGAACAGCCTCCCGTCAGAAGTGGTAAAGTACAACTTCCTTACATTTCATGGAAACACCCTCACGAACCTCCTCTCAGTTTTCCCGCGCACACTGAGCCGTTCCTGTGGCGAGGCTGGCGATGACCATGAGCACTTTTCCCTTCTTTAGGGTCGATTAAATGCTCTACGTTCATGGACAATGCAACTTATCAACTTAATAGGTCGACACTATATATATATTATACGTATATATATATTTATATTATATAATAACTACGTATTATAACATATAATACGTTATTATTATATAAATAATATATAATAATACTTATCATATATATATAAAAATAATACATAACTATAATACTATATAGCAAAGTAAAAGACTTTGGTTGCCAATTGAAAAATTTCAACATTTATTTCATCAATCAGCCTAAAGAGATTAAAATATTTTTGTGACTTTTTTTTGTTGGTAAAACAGCCTGTTTAACAGCTATTTGCCTCTGTATTACATCACATAAAACGATACACATTACCAGTTTATTAATTTGTTGATCGTTAATAGCTATTAATTTCATATTTTTTGAATGAGATTATAATCTGTCTGCAGGAGAGGGGTCGGTGTTCATTTCAGTAATCCAGGGGGGCGACAGACAGAAGCCTGTCGGATTTAAAGGTCCTCCGTATGGCCATTTAATATTTTATCGGCTCAAAGTGATCTCGTTCCCCGGGTCGGTGCTTGGAAATTCTGTATGCACCGCGTGTGAGAACGGAAATACATATTTTATACCGCGTGTCACAACGCCGCACAATCTACATTACAGCAGAAAGGTTTTCCGGAAACGAATGATTTGTCGGGAAGAAAAGCATGGAATGGGAATTAATCAATAAAATGTCACTGTCAAATAACTTGCCGTGTTTTAAACAAACTGCCTTTTTGTGCAGATGACGGTGAGATTGTGCCCAGCGACGTATAAATATCCTTATCAATTTTTCAATTTCAGTATTTTTCTTCTTTTTTTAATTGAAAAGACAAACCCAAGAAATGATTAGATTCCAATAAAACAGAGCACCTCAGCAGAAAAAGAAACCTTCGCAGTATTTGGGGATGAAGTTATTTATAGAATGGATTATTTTTAGCTATTAAGCTATTTTAGATTATTTTATTATTTAAAACGCCTGCCCAGTAAACATTCGGTGCGCCGAGAACACAGGGACACCTGGAGGGGGGGCAGATGGATTTTGGTCACAAAGAGGGACTGTCCCTCCTACATAGGGACACTTGGGAGCTATAGTAATGTATTTTTTCTTCCAGATAGATCATAAAGTAAGAAAAGTTAAACGCAGTTATTTAAGGAGCATCCAAGATACTCACTAATCCTTTTTTAATCCACTGTTCTATGTAGCGGGGGCTTTCATGATAAAAATATTGGTTCCTGACTTGTAATGCCAGAATGTGACACTAGGGGGCGATGATGCCGATTCCAAAAACTTTCTGTCCCGGAACTCCTATAAGAATTTTTTAAGGGCAGTTTTTAATATTTTTGAGTAATGAATGCTGGATTTTAGGATCCGCGCCGTTGATTACTGGAGGTTGTAAAATTAATTAAAAAAAATGTCTAAATCCGTTCAAACAAATCACATTTTTACTTTACTTATTTACGGTAGCTTTATGCACAAGCTTTCTGGCACTCTTTTCCTCTACTACTGGAAGTGCTTTCTCTGTATCTACTACCCTTTAAGAATGAATTAAGGATATTAAGCCTTTCCTGGTATGTTTTGTTATTAGGAGCAGGTACCATTTAGTGGCCCTTTTTTTTTTTTTAATTTTTTTTATATTTATGTCTTTCGGAAGCCATAGTCTCTGGAACTGATTTAACTACAGGTACCCAGCACATGCTCTGGAAGCTACGACTCCCAGCATGCTGAGCCGGCCCTGATAATGTATAGTTCAAGCAGTTATATTACTTAAATCATGAAATCTAACTGATTTAAATATGCCTTATACAGGGCCACCCCTTTGGGTACAATACCCGCTGGGTTTGGCTGCAGCTTTCCTCCAAACTCTCTCTATTTATTGTGTGGCTTAGGGTGATAGGGGTTCACATTACTAACTTAGAATCCTTGCCACGCGGTAAATGAAAAGCCGTTTGTGACACCGTTAGCGTGACACCATTAAATGTTAATAATTTATATGAGCTTAAAATCTTCACCCAGAAGCAGTAATATAACCCTTCACATATGATGATTTTTACAGTTTTTATGAATTGTGGGTTAATTTATTGCTTTTTTTACAGGTTAAGTTAATTGATCTTGGACCCATCTATAAAATCCGTTTTATTTTAATCCCTGCAGTGAGCCGGGGGCCGCTGTCAGCCGATTCATGCGAACGTATTGATTCAAGGGGTTGGTTTGATCTAAAATGTTTTAAATGATCGCAGGGGGCAAAGGGAACACAAAATATTATATATATATATATATAATATTATTTTTATGATATATACGGTATATAAAGTGTTCCGTATATAAAGTGTTCCGAACGTATAAATTATGATTAATATTTATAGAATAGCGGATATTTATGTGCATGCGCAATACACCCAAACATCAGATGCAGAACAATGAATATGAATACGAAAGCAAATGTTCAGTGCATAAAAATGGAAATCTGTGTAATAATTTGATGCGTGTCGGCTCGGCGTATTTTTAATAAATTGATTATGGCGGCGGTCCAGCGGACCGAGACGTCCGTGTAAAGTTCTGCGTAAGCACCCTGGTAAAATTCCAGTGTTGTCTTTTTTTTCTTCCAGGTATTCGGGAAAGCGTTCGGATCAGACGTACATCATTACGTTCCTCGTTACCTGTTTCGTTTTGCCCCTGATGGTCATTTTTGTATCTTACGGAAAGCTGATGAGGAAGCTACAAAAGGTGAGAAAGGCCAAGCGGGTCGTCGGCAAGGAAGGATTTATGAAGCTGAAAAGATGGAGTTCCCGTTGCTGAAGATGCTCGTGTGATATGGATGTTATTGCTCCTTGTGGGGAAAATGAGACTCTCTAAGCATAACTGTGCATCTGTTAGCGTGAGTGTGCATGTGTGAGTGTGAGTTTTAACATGAGTGTGCATTAGCATTAGTGCGTGTAGGTAAGTGTGTGTGTTAGCATGAGTGTGTATGCGTAAATGATTCTAAGTGTGTGTTAGCATGAGTGTGTATGTGTAAATGTGTGTGTGTGTGTTAGCATTAGTGTGTATATAAGTTAGTGTAAGTGTGTTAGTGCAGGTTGGTGTGTAAATACGTGTGCTGGCGCTTATGTTAGTTACTGGTGGGGCATCAAGGGGCCGATAGGACCACTTGGCTTTATCTGCTCCATGGGCTCCATTAATTGGCCGAAGCATTTCTAAAATACTTGAGATCTGGTGAGGATCACAGCCTGTAAAATGGCGTTAAAGGGGGTTATTGGGACTAATAGGGGAACCTGGGGGGGAATAAAAGGAGGGGTTAAAAAGTAAAAATGTTCAGTGGATCAGGATCTATCGATATTACAAATAGAATGACAAGGAAACCGTTTATCTAAGAAATGTTTTTATTCAGGTGTCGGATACTCAAGGCAGACTGGGATCTACGAGAAAGCCAGAAAAGGAAGTCACTCGGATGGTTATTATAATGATCATTGCCTTTCTCATCTGCTGGTCGCCTTACGCCGCCTTCTCCATACTAGTCACGGCCCGGCCTTCCATTCAACTGGACCCGCGGCTAGCTGCCATACCTGCCTTTTTCGCCAAGACGGCCTCGATGTACAATCCCGTCATTTATGTCTTTATGAACAAGCAGGTACGGTGTGAACGCTCACCTGGGGTAATATATGGGGTTTCCAGAACGTATAGCAGAAAGGTCAGGCAGATTAGACGGGCTGAACGGGTCTGATCTGCTGTCAAATTCTGTGTTTCTGTTACATGCATTACTTGTTACAACATTATGAGCCTACAAACAGTGGGGCAAAATGTGTGTGCGTGTGTGTGAGTATGTGTGCGTGTGTGTGAGTATGTGTGCGTGTGTGTGAGTATGTGTGCGTTGTGAGTATGTGTCAGTATGTGTGTTGAGTATGTGTGTATGTGTGCGGCGTGCGTGCGTGATATGTGTGAGTATGTTGTTGTGCGTGTATGTGTGTGCAAGGTGAGATGTGTGCGTGTTGTGGTGTGTGAGTATTGGGTTGTGTGAGTATGTGTGAGTATGTGTGCGTAGTGGTGAGTATGTGTGAGTATGTGTGAGTATGTGTGAGTATGTGTGCGTGTGTGTGAGTATGTGTGTGAGTATGAGTGCGTGTGTGTGCGTGAGTACGTGAGGGTTTGTACTGGACTGAGCGGCAGGTGGTTTGAAACATATCAATGTTTTCATCAATTTTCATGGCAGCAGCTCATCAGAGCCGGTCCGTAACGCATATGTAACAGACTGCGATGAAATCATTTAACTCGCGTGCCGTAGTTTAGTCAATGAAGACCGAGGAGAGCCACAAAGAAGGCGGTAAATAGCGGTCATGGGGTTTTTTTTATTCCTGTGTATAGTAAGCGCCCCTCTATAGAAAAAGTATTCTACTGAGGTTTTACATTACATCAGAACTAGCACTTTGCCCCTGTGTAATAAAAGGGTTAATTTATGTTCTGTAGGTGTCAATTCATTTAGTGCCGATTACATTAAAGGAGGAAGAACTTGCTGAAGTCAGCGAGGTTCTCACAGATCCCCCTTCCCCTCCCCCGAGTCTACAGCCCATACATTAACATTTTCTGCCAGAGAGCTAAGTTGCTGAATCCACGGAGGCTTTTAATGGATCCGCTTGTGACGGAGTAAAGTGATAATTAAAAACTGCCCAGTAGCGGCGATCGATCCCTTCGCCGAGTCAACGACACCTCTGGTCTCTGTAACACGGCGAAAGTGAGCTCATTCTTTCACTAACCCATAAAGCTGTGTCCATGAGACTGAGACGTAATGTAAGGAAGTTTAACTTTACTGGGAGGGTGGTAGGTAAATGGAACAGCCTCCCAGCAGAAGTGGTAGGGGGGTAATACAGTGAGAGGATTTAAACATGCTTGGGATCGGCATACGGCTCCTGAAGATGAGACCAACGACTGACTAAGGTCCAAGTCTTTTCATCGGGAACATCGGGCAGACTAGACGCGGCTGAATGAATATTATCGGCATTATTCCGTTTCATCTTAGATCCAATTTCTACCAACAAATGGAAGCTCCTTATGGCAGTTTGGGGGGAGATTAAACGGCCCGATACATTTTACCGAATCTCTTTCTTTAAAGGCAATATTCTCTCTCACTCAGCCCTCTGGGTTTAAAAACATGAGCAGGCAGAATATCCCGTCTTCCACGGCTTCTTGCTCGTTCCCCGACGCCCCCCGCTGTGAAAGAAGCTCTTTTTCAGATTCAATTTACGAGATCCCTTCTAGAAGTAATAGTTCCATCGCGAGTGAAAACAAGCGTCTGCCGCTGCCGGTCTATCTTATCAGCATGCCGTCTCTCACGTGGAACGCACCAAGTCCCGATATTTCTTAAAAATACCAACAAAAAAAAAATATTTTCTCAGCTTCTCAAAACATCAACCCGAAAAGGAAAACACAATCCGCCGCGTATATATAGCCGGGATGCCTGTTAGGGACTGACTTCTTCTTGTTACATTTATCGTGCAGAAGCCCGCCAGCCCTAGTCTAGTAGATTTTAACTGCCCTCGTTACACAGATATTCAAAATGAAACAAAATCAACAAATCGAGACATTGTGCTCGGAATTACGCCGGATTCCTGGTATTTCTACGCTTCTTGTAGCGGCTGATGCCGTTCTGCGCAGTTAAATTGTTGTGACTCAAAGGATGAGTCCCGGGGGCAACGCATCCCAGACTAAGTCGTCTCTTTCCTTTTTTTTTTGTAGTTCAGGAGATGTCTTCTTCAGATGTTCCACTGCGGTGACACCGAATCCAAAGAGTCGAACGTCAACCCGACTTCCGACAGAGCCGGGACTACCCGAGATCACCAGGGAGGGGAAATGTTGGCCATCGCAGCTCATATCACCAATAACCGGAGAACCGAGGAGGAACAGAGCAGCTGTAATTCCTTCGCTCAGCTGCCAACGTCTGACAACAAGGTGTGCCCAATATAGACGGCTACGTGGAGACATGTTCTGGAAGATCACGGATCCTGGCTGGGGAGCACCCAAGGCATGGAAACCGCTACGAGTCAAGCGGTAACATTAGTCTTCTGTACGCTGGCATCGCGCGCATCATATTTACTTTTCCGAACGTTAAAAGTTCTTCATTGGAAACTATGTGTTGAATAAAAGCGAGACTCCGGTGGGTCATAGCCAACGGCCACCAACCGCATATGGAAAGGTGGTGGAGAAGGTGAGCAATAAATTCAGGGGTCGGCACCAACCCGACTCATGGTGGACATTTACCGGGGTCTGTGGTGGACATTGTTTAAGGGTTAATATATCGATCACCTTTGAATGTAAAGCACAAGCTGATCCTGCGCATGTTAATATTCACGGAATGAAATATTTCTTCAATTTATCCTTTAAACGGTTGTCCTATGTATGCTTAGTATGAAGTTACATTGTATGTTCGGTCTTGGAATTCATATGTTCACCGTTCATATGTCCCTCTCTTTCCTCTCCATGTCGTCCATCGCTTTCCTCGCCATCGTCGTCCCTCTCTTTCCTCTCCATTGTCGTCCCTCTCTTTCCTCTTCCATGTCGTCCCTCTCTTTCCTCTCCATGTCGTCCATCTAAGTCAACCCCAAGTAGCCGCTGACAAGGGAACTGCCGCCGTCACAGCTTTTAGTGGAACCAAAAACTTCAAGTTAAAAAAAAAAAAACGACCTACAGTTTGTGCCTTTTGTTTGACAATCAATCGCTTTGGGGATAAAGGGAGCAGCAGGTGGCAGGGCCAGAATTATCTAATTCCTCATCCCTTCTCATCTCCCTTACAAAGACTGCCTGAACCCATCAACAAAAATCAGCAACTTTACAACAGGAGATAACGTTACGGGGAGGAATAATCATGCAGATCCTAAGCAAGTTCACCTTGCAAACAACAAAAAAATCAAGAGTTTTTTTTTTATTATATATAATTATTATTTTACTCTGTAATCTCAGTTACATGAGTTTATTTGCGTGAATTTTGCGCTGAATCAAAATTACAATTCCATTTTGATTTTTTCTTTCAAGTTATTTTTAAAAAATGAGAGAACGAATTAAGACAGTTTGCACCTATTTACTAATGAAATAATCGCGTTACGGTAATTGGCAATTTTATCTCTACTTATTAAGGTTTTCGGTTCTCTTTTTAAAAGCCACGTATTTTTTATTTTTTTAGTCTAACTACATGATAATAAATATCAAAAATGCGTTCATAATAATGCCATATTATATTTCTATATAATATTAATTATATATAATAATGTTAATTGCTAGATATTAAATGTGTGACTATTTTTAATTATTTTATGTATTTCTGTGTTGTTTAAATTTAAAAAGGCGAGGGCAAGGTTTTTATGAGATTGTAAATTGTAAGCTCTTTGGAGCAGGGCCCGTAGCTCTTTGTGCACCCATAGGTATTGTGTGTCCTTCTAACGTCTCTAATGTACAATATTATACTAATAATAATAAATAATAAATAAATAATAATAAAACGATGATACTCATGTAGGCTGATGTTGGTTTAAAGGTCTATTGGACTGCCAGGGGTGACTTGCTGTCCAATCATTCGGACTCTTAACTTCTTTTTTTATTATTGGGCAATGAAGGTTTTATAGGAGAAAAAATCTCCGGATTATAACATTAAACACACTTTTTTTTTTTTTTTTTACTGATTTTACTGAAAGTCGTTGGTCTCATCTTCAGATTCAGGAACCGTATGCCGATCCCAGGCGTGTTTAAATCCCCTCGCTGTATTACCCTCTACCACTCCTGATGGGAGGCTCTTCCAATTTATCCACCACCATCTTAGTAAAGAACACATTCTAAACTTACAAGATGCAGCATGAATGTTACGCACACATATAAGTTCAAAGGGCTTTTGGTTGAGAAAATAGACCCCGTGGTCTGGAAGTGATGGGGAAGAGTAATACAGTAAAGGAATTAGTCACAAGGCCAACGGCCGCGTCCAAAAGGCAACCCGTAAGAACGGCCCATTCTTGGTAACCAAACCGGCAGTAAAGCTCAGGCTAGTGGCAAGTCATCAGGGCCGAAGGTAGACAATGAAGCAGTGCTGAGTTGGGATGTTTGGGATAAGTGCGTCAATCCACAGTGTCTTCGATGGAATGGTTCCAAACACAGAATTTGGATGATTCCGCCATTATTCCTGATACAGAGACTCGGACCTTGATCGGCCGTCGGTCTCGTCTCAGATTCAGGAGCCATGCGCTTAAATTCCTTTGACCTCTATGACTTCCGCTGCCAGGCTGTGTCCAACATGATCCCGGTCGCACCGGTTAGAAGTATTCAACGCGCATGGTGCCGCAATACTTAACCAACACGAGACATCATTGCGACTCCCACACGGTTACATCGGAGATGCCTTTTGATGCCGCATCCTGAGACAGAGCACTCACGTCTTTGAATTTCTGTTCCTGAAGCTTCTGCTTCCCAGAAAGAGAAAAAGGAGACAGCAATGTAAGTCAGGTCTGTGTATTCCTTCTTAAACATCAACTTTCTTTCATGTTTCTCTAGAGCTTCGAGAGATTTATGCTGACGCCGGTCTGTCGCCTCCGTGCTTGTATGCAATGCAATGCTTCGATGTACTGTATACAGCGCTGGGGGTTATATTACTGTATACAGCGCTGGGGGTTATTACTGTATACAGCGCTGTGGGTTATTATTACTGTATATATAGCGCTGTGGTTATTACTGTATACAG